>BQNB010011477.1:58929-81315 GCA_026074375.1 Tanacetum coccineum | reverse complement strand
CCGATAACATTCTTGTTTGACTTAAATAGAATTAAGGCTAACACAAAGCTTCCTGTTTCTTTTGCATGATATACTTTTAAGCTTTAAATATGGCTTAATTCACTACTAAGACACATGAACCTACTTTCTTGATAGTTTGTGTGATTAGGGGTGCCACCAATACTCGCTAAAATATGTGGTCCGTAACTCATTTACGCCCCTTGATATTATTCTAATTCTATATGTTTAATCACCCTCGATTAACATGAAATGATTAATTATGCCCTTTTCCAAGATGACAAAAGAATATGACTTGGTTTGCAACTCACAATTGCAATAAAAATGTTATATTGAATCTACATGTTCAAATGGTCGTGGTCCAAACCTTAGTACATGAAAATAACTAAAATATACATCGAAATAGGATTGACATCTTGAATGTTTCATCCGAAATACTCATGTAAAATTATTTTGCAACGCCAATATAATTAGTCGTATTCGAAAATCCAAAATATTGAGGCTTCCAACAACTTTATTTGAACTCCCTCAACCCACTCAAATGTTCACTATGTAACGGTCAAACCCAACTCCCATTTTTCTTCTCTATACATGTCAAACATCCCCACTCTTCTACACAACTCATTCAAATTCAAAACACCCCATGATCCCTTTCAAACACCGAAAAATATCCATCAATGGAAACCATCTTGGAAATCTTTAGTCACGTCATGATGATGATCATCATCATCATCTCACTCATAATGCTTCTCTATCCGATACTCAAGTTCCCGCATGGAGATTTGTTCTTCGTCTTCTCGTTTTACATTTTCGTTATTTTTCCTACCCTTTGTATTGCTTTAAGCATCGAAATGAGATATAAGTAAAATCATTACGTACTCTCTTTTGGCTTCGTGATTGTTGTTTATTTTTTGTATACATATATTGATATATATCATAAGTATTATACAAACTGCACTCTTACGTCACTCGCTAAGGCACTCGTGTAAAATAATGGTAACACTAATAATAATAAAACTAGTTAAGACATTTTTTTGGCAAAATCAAAACAAGAAAAATGAAAAATATAATACGTATATTATTATCCCGAAACCCTTCAAATCATGTTGCGTATATTTATGGAATAGAATGTATGTTGCGTATATTTTTTAGTTACTATGTTTGTATTGTTTTTGCAATTGTTCTCAGTGCGACACGTGGAGGCCATCTATGATGCATAAGGTTGTTCGCGACTAAGTGGTCTAAACTGGTGCAATAAAATGAAAAATTATGGGACTTCCCTTTAGTTTCCACCCAAAATCAAATCACGTGACTTAAAACACAAAAAAAAATTTTTTAGGGGGGGCTAGCTCAGTTGGCCACTAAGGGTATCCATGGGTATGTGAGTTCCCCACCAACTATAGGTGATCACGATTGGTGGTTGAAACTTGGAAGCTTCGACTCAGATGAGTTAGATTTAACATATGATTTAAGAATGAATTGAAATACGTACTTTGTATGCCATTATATGCTATTTATGTTTATTTATTAAAACTTAAAATTAATGCATGGATGTTTATGATTCTTCATAATGTTTAAGATTGTTTTGTTTAAACATTTTTTCTTTAAGAACTAACTAATGGGATATTATTGTAAAAGGTTAATTAAAAAAGACCACATAAGTTGGTAAGGCCCATTCTGACATTTTTTAAGCCACCACTCGACATAAAATATAGTAGTAATATTTGTAACAAAGATGAAGACGATAAAACAAAATAAATCTATAATTTTGCATCATGGGCGGGTCGAGAGGTTTAATTGCCTGGTCGAGCCATTTATTGTGTAACAACTAACAATATTTTCCTAAATTTTCACATTTTGAAACTTTTAAACGTTCCATAAAGTTCATATATTTTTGGAAACACTAAAAGAATTTAAAAAGACTAAATTTTCTTTTTTTGATGAAAAGCAAATTTATTCTTTTTGAATTATTTTGATGTTTCGACAATATTTGACCAAAATAACACCCTATTTTACCTAAAATTCTCACACTTAATTCCAAACAAAAATCTAATATGGCTTGTTCACTTTCACATACCATTGATAAAATCAAAGCTTTGTTGAAAAACTAATTGACAATATCGTCGTCAGAAAGTGATTACGGAGTTAGCCAAACAATTTGACAATGCAAGCACAGCTAAGGATGATCTGAGAATAGCATACGAGAAATGCAATGACATTCCACAAGAGAACCGTCCTTCGATCGACACTTTTTTGAAATAGAAATCGGATAAAGATTACGAGATGCATCTTGCTATGTTTAGAAAAAGAGAAGAGAAAAATAGGATCGGACTAATGAATACTATGTTTGTTTAGGTATGAAAAAATTCAATTAGTCGATTGTGTTTTAAACTTCGTATTGTAATTTTAAGATCCGTATTGTAATTTTAAATTCCAACGGCGCCTTTTCCCATATAAATACCCCTTTACCATCATTCACTTTGTCACACAACTTCTTATCACACTCTCTCAAATATCATTCATCTTCACACAAACACTATAGCTAACGAACCAAACGAGGTGCGAGATGCTATCATTAAGCAACTATGAACTGAAATAGAAAAGGAGGTCATATTGGCTAACAATTTGTTGGGTGAGATGACTCGTTATATGCTCCAGAAGCATAGCCGTGCTGAGGAGGAAACGAGGGTGCATTTGCTGCCTCTCAACCAACTACTTAACAGCTACGGTGTGCATATTTTGCTTATGACCTCAGAATCAAATACACGTATCACAACCGCCTTGGAGGCCGCTAGGAAAGAAGTAATGAGAAGCATAAATGAGAAGCAGGGACTCATCAACAATTACCGAGCAATCTAAAAGCTTGTGTTCTCGTAATGTATCCTAGTAATTTGTAAAGTTTTTTTTCGTATTGTATTTTGTTTTTCGTATTGTATTTTTAAATTCAGTATTGTACTAAAACATTTTTGTATTGTATTTTTTTATTATCTTATTAGACTTTTCTTACATAAACATGGCTAGCTATTGCAGTTGGGTCTTGTCATGAAGGAATCGAGGTAATTATGCATGAATAGTAGGTCCTGTCATTATACTCGTATTAATTACACAGAAAACGGAAACAAGTTATCATTAGTAAGCCGCACACAATAACTCTTTCCTTCCCAAGTTGCATTAACTCATGGGTTTGACAAAATAGAGACTTTAATTATCTTCTCCAGGTTAACAATCTTGGATTAATTTTTATACAAAATTCACTAGATACCGAAGATGTCTAAAAATCAAGCCAATCACGATGGAGATAACTATGCACAACCACATGCAGTCCTTACAAACGGTGACCTTTGCATCTGACAATATTAATTTCGAACTTACCTATATCATGTATGTATCTCTTTACATCGGTATCCAAACAATAGCGAAGAATTCTCACATCCCATGATTTCACCCGTAACCATAGCCAAATCAATAACCTTGATCCTCTTACTGGTGTTTTTGTTAGTCACAATAGATATCCATTTAAATGTGATTTTATGTCGTTAGATTCTAGAATTCCGTCCAGAAAAGGTACTGTGGAGAACTCCTCCCCTCTTGCCTCTACTAAGGTAGTTAAGAATGTTAAGATCGTGAAGTCTTGCAATGGTTTGCTTCTGTGTACTGGATCGGGGTGGCATGCTTGTTATTACGTATTTAATCCGTCCACTAATCTGTTTAAAAGGCTTCCACCACCAGATTACTCCCATGCTGATTCACCTTTTTATTTAAGTGCTAGACTAAGAATGGATTTTGATCCTATAAAATCATGTAACTATAAAGTGGTGCATGCTGGACAAACATCTTCTCACATTGATATATACAAACTTACTATTCAGAGACACACAACTAGAGCCTGTGCAGTGACAGGTTTCCCTTCTTCAGTTTTCTTTATTTTAACACTGCCTATTTGAATGGTGCCTTACATTGGCTAAAATTGGAGGATATTATGGATGGCCTTATGCATTTCAAGTTAAATGTTGAAGACAATGACCATCCCATTTTAACAAGCATAAAAATCCATCAAGGCTTGCATCGTGTAAGGTACTTCTTCGAGCCTTTAGGCAATAATCTTCCAACATGTATAGTCATGCGACTCCCACTAAGATTTTATCTAGAAGGGAAATTGTTCGAGTCGCGTGGCTATTTGCTTGCTGTTCTTAGACATTATTTTGGCTCTAGAGAGTTTACTATCTACCAGATGAGGAAAGGGTGTTCTGTGTGGTCAGGTAGGTACCTTGTTAATACTCATGACTTTATGAATCCACTTCCCGAAGGATGGTCGATTTGGTCTACTATTTGGAGCATTGTTTTGGAGAAAGGGAAGAGGATTCATGTTTGGTGATCAACTTATCTGGAAAGGTTGTATAATATAACCTAATATCAAAGACTCTCCATGAGATCTATGATATAAGATCTAATCAACTTGATGATAACCTTGTTGATGATGAGCTCATTATGCCTTTTGGAGCTGATCATAGTGTTTATGAGTTCATTCTGTCTTCAGCGAGTATGTGATTATCCGTATTTGTAGAATGTTAATTTAAATTTGTGGTTAGAATGAATCAGTTAGGTCTTTTGTGTCTGTCCAAAGCCACTTTCAGTTTTAGTTTGGTGTTGTATAATTTTGAATAATAAAGTAATTTGTTTTGATCAGTTTGTATTTTATAAGTCAATTTAGGTATTACCAGAACCAACATAAACCATAATTGGTACCCACAATTCATAAACCATTAGGCATTTAGGCTAACTCCATACATTAAGCTTTAAGGAATAGAACAAAAAATTACAATGTTGTTCCAAAAAGCTATAGGTTACCTATAGCTGAAAGGCACAACATGCTTCAACACAGGTTCCAAATGCTAAATTGATTTGTAAGTGTTGGGTTCAGTTCCTGATCTCTTTAGTCTTTCAGTAGATTTAAACATAAAATCCCCTAAGTGTTTCTCAAGATAAAGTCTTTTAGCTTGAGTCGCTAAAGATTCTTCAGCGTCAGCTCTTCAGGTCCTTAGAAGATTGGGAAGTATCTTCACTTCAGTTTATGTAGTGGTACAGAAACTGAAGAAGGCCCTTGTTTGGACCTTCAGTTCAGCTTGGTTGACAATTTTAAGCTGAACATTGTCTATCTCCTTAACAGAAGCTGAAACGTGTTGTTTCACTTCTAGAAGGTTTACAAGGCGGGAAAAGGATTGCTTTTTGTCAAAAGGAATAAAGCAATCTCCATGGGAAATGTGACTTCTAAAGTTGGTATAGAAGTACATCAACTTTCCTTAAAGGACTGTACCTCGTACTATAAAGCATGTGTACATTAAATGGTAGCTCAACCACCCATTTAATGCTTGACATGTGTATTAGGTTAACTATTAAACCCTAATCCCTTTGCCTATAAAAGGAAATGGATTCCCAGAGTAAATATTATCTCTTCCAATTAATGTGATACACATTGAAGAGTTCATTTATCTCTCAAACAAACTGACTCGTACTATTAAAAGCTAAAGCTTCAGTCATAACAAGTTTGTTTTCTTATTTCTCATAACTTTGGTTAGAGAATAAGTTTCAAGGAGATAACACCCCTATTCTACAAGCTGTGACACCCCACAAATATCCGATCAATATTTTAGCGGGTTTTGTTTGATAATTTGAAGTTTTAATGTTTCGTTTAGTTTTTACGGGTAACCGGGAAGTTGTTCTGTTATTTACTGAGAATCATTACCAGAAGTGATCCGTGCATCCAATCATTGTAGTCTTTCATTAGTAGACGCGTTTTTACATTTTTAATTAATATTTAAAATTTTAGAAATTTACGTGAAGTCGTTATTCGTTTTCGTTGTTTGCGTGTTCTAGATATAACTAATAACATAAGTATATGCATGAAACCTTGAAATTAAATCAAATGAGAGCACTATGATCCTAGAATGTTGGAGACCAAATTGGTCCCCCTTGGCCTTGGTTGTAACCAAATACACACACACATATACACTTGGGATACCATTTTGAATTTTGAAATCTCTAGACAAGTTACCTATAAAAGAGCTAATGCTAGTCTTTTCCTTCACTCTCATTTGAAGATCAAATTGGTCCCCTTGGACCCTTGTGTGACACCTGTGATTTGAGCGGGTTAGTCATTCTGTGAGGATTGGGTAAGTGTTCTTAGGTGCTTTATGTGTGATCTATGTGGCTTTGTTTGTGTGCTTGTTAATCATTTTGAGGTGTGTATTCAGCTCAATGATGATGGAATTTGAGGTATTAGTTGAGAATTTCCATTTTTTATCACTTATAGTGATAATGGAAATGTGTGGCATTTTGGGTGCGTTGCTTTGTTAATATGTAGATGTCTAAGCGTTGGATTAATGTGGGAAGTATGGACTTTTTGGGGAAGTGAATGAAGTTTGTAAAATTTGGGAAGTTTTTGAACAAACTTTCTAAAATAGGAAGATGAGTGGTGAATGAAAGTTATATTTAGAAATTCAAATAAGTAGGTTTAAAGCAAAATTGTTTATCAAATTAGCTTAAGGTTTTATAATACTTAAGGTATTGAATGGGTAATTAATTTAACTAATAAAAGATAAAAATAAAATATTTTTTTATCCGATGAATTGTATATACGAACTTTAGTAAAAAAAATAAAAGAAAAAAAAAATAATAACGCCCAATCCTAGTAGGACTCTAATTAGGGAATTATCTAGATCCTTTTTCTACCACACTATAATACAAACCCTTAACCCCCTTTATTTTTTGTTTTAAACCGATCGAAACTCAAGAGCAAGAGATAAAAAAAGTTTTTTTTTATTGAAAATCAAGTTGGTGTTTATGTTTCAAGAAAATCAAGGGTTTAAGGTACAAATCATCTTCTTTGTTTAGTTCTAATCATTAATCCATGTAACAATTATTAAGATGGATAATTAGGGTTTTATTAAATCTGTAAATTAATGATGTTTAATCATATTACAATGATTAGGGTTTAATTAGGATCATATGGGTGTATTCGTTAGGGTTTAGATCGCGTTAGAACTTGATTTAGATTAGGGCAGAATTTAGGGCTGTGTTGTTCGGCTGTTATCTTGATGATGGTAATAGATTTTGCCAAGTTTCTGGTGTCTATGAATTAGCTCTGAGAGTCTAGTTTCCAGAACATCCGGCCTCGAAAGTTTTTAAGGTCGGGAAGCCATTCAAATGTTGGTTACGAGAAAAGTTGTAAAAGCAATAAATTCGGGTCAGATTTAGGTCAGATTACGAGGTGTAAAACCCCTACTTAAAATTTGAATTAGGATTAGCCAACCTACAGGAGTTTAGTTCTATGTGTCTACTAAAAATCCCCCAAATGAGAGCTTCTGATTTGGAATCTAAGTATGGTTTTTAGGTCCAAACTTTTTAGTGTGAGATCAGATCCGAAACTGAGTAGTTAAAAGTTTGATTTTATGTGGGGCACTTAAGAGTAGAAATAAATTAGTGGAAAATCATGGGGATAGTAAACACATGATATTGAACCTGTGATTTTTGGTAAAATTTATAAAGGTCAGTAGGTGTGGTTTAGAAAATGGTAAAATGACACGAAAATTCTGCATTTTCGGGTAAGTGGTAGAACTTTGAAAAAGTGTGTAAACGAATTGGTTAATGACAGGCATGGTGTCGGGGTGACCCATGAGGGTAATTAAACACCTTATACATCCATCATATGATTGTTACATGTGCTTAAGCTTTTGGCTTAGTAGCGTGTAACACGTGTTATTTTGTTGTTTAGCTTTGTGCGAGGATTTTGGGAATTGCTTTAGCATCAGGTGAGTTTCATAGCCCATTTTTCTTATATTTTCTTGGGGTGAAAATGATGCTATAAGTGTTAAAATGTTTTAGTTGCTGTGATTATGTGTTATGTGGTTATTGATTGTGATGTGATACGCTCCATGGCTTTGTGATCAATTGGAGTTGTTTGTATGTGATGTGATACGCTCCATGGCTTTATGATTAATTGGAGTTGTTTTGAGGTATGTGAGTTCGGTTAGAGAGTGGTGTTTATTACTCAATCAAATCCAACTGAAGGGTTGAAATAATACTCAATAGAGTGTTGGTCCAGGCCTAAGTATAAGTTCCAGCTGGTAGACTTTTAGGTACGTAAGTGACGTAATTAGAGCGGATGAGTACGCCTACTCAGTGTTGTGATATGGGGTCGGATGGGTACGCATACCCAGTGTATGGTTGTTATGAATTGTTTTAGTAATCGCAGCAATTGTATAAAAGTTTTATATGTGTCTTAAACCTATGACTCTCACCAACATTATGTTGACGTTTAAGCATCATTTTCAGGTGAGTAACATGGGAATAAGATAGAGAGAGAAGTGGCTAGAAAGAGACTATAGGATGTCGTGGAGATTATTGCTTTTTTGTCTTGAATTTTGCATTGTTTGGTTATGAATAAATGTTGCATGTCTTTCTATTGGCGAGAACTTTTGTTTCATCAATAAAGACGCCTTTTGGATTTGGTTAGTTTATGGGTATTGTTATGACACTTTGTGTCTATACTTTGCTTATTTATTGCATGTAGAATTCTCTATATAGACGCCATTGTGTTGTGATGATATCCTTTCTCGTTACGCCTCGCGTTTCCGCCTTGGCGGGGTGTGACAGATTGGTATCAGAGCCTTTGGTTATAGAGAAGTAGGTGGTTGAGCCTAGACTATAACCTAGGGGTCCTTCATGTAGATGCATTTAGGGCTTAAGTGTTTAATGCTATAACTGCTATGCTTCCCCTCTATTTTTTTTGCATAGCTTATATATTTTATATTTTGCTAAGTTGTCATTTTAGTTATTTTGCCTATCACTATCTGATATGATATGTATTACTTTCTTAGTATTTTAGCTATGTTTTTCCCCCACCCGTAAGAAGTCTCGTTGGGGAACTGTTTTCCCAACTGGACTTAAGCGTTATAAGGATCCATAAGAGGAGCCTCTTGTGGAACCGAAGGAGATAGGATAGTTGATCGTTTGTCAGATGCGCGTAATAGGGCTGGACCCGCGGAGTCGGGTGATTCTTGCGGAGGCAAAGTCAAACCCAAGCGAGGCCCAGCATAAGTTTATCCCGTCCTTTACCTCGTCATGTTGTTATTGATTATTTCTTTCGGATATTTTGTATTTTGGGAATTGTTGCGAGATTTTTGTTCCTTTATGTCGTTTTGATTTTATTTTGATATAAGTAAGTAGTTATGGAATGGAGCATCCTTTATGTGTTAAGTTGGAGTGGTTTAAGATGTGCAATGTGGCATATGTGCTTATATGTGAATTATGATTGAAATGGGTAATCTTGGAAGTAAGTACACGTGTGAAAGGAGGCACTTATAATTATGGTGGCCAACATAATTATAAAGGCATCACACACGTAGACTTGTGACCATGATTGCATTTATTTGTGTTTGGTTGTAAGGTGGTAGTGTAATATGTTTTTCTTTGATATGTGTATTCATGATAAGGATGGTGGTATGGATAGAGAATTATTCTTTTACCCTATTTAGAGGGTATGTTAAGTTGAGTTGTAGAGATAGTAAGTTTCCCTTCTATCTAGTATTTGTGGATACCTAGTATTGCTATTATAGAGGTTGCTCGTTTGCTCGGTTGTTTGTTCGGATTTCCTAAGTCTAAGCTTAGCACCCCTTCATCGTACTTTGTTAGTAAGGATACCTGATTTTTCCTATTCGACATCTCGATGTATATTGGTTGTTCGGAATCTGCTCTTTCGATTATAGGCGCATTTCATTAGTTCTTTCATTGCATTGATTACTCGTATGAGTATCAAACATTTCTTTTAAGCACTAATTGTTCCTAATATATTAGTGTGGATTATTACTCCCTTGGTTGTATATCCCTTGGTTTTTGTAACCCGTTGGCGAAGTGTTAGTGTCGATGCTTTTAGGTTTGCTCTCTTGATCGTTATATTGGATAAGACCTTACGTTTTATTTTGGGTATGTAACGTATTGCATGAGTTTTCTTGTATGAGTTTGTTTGATTTTATATTGAGTATATGGTTCCAGGTATTTTCTTTTGTTTTCAAACAACAGAATTATGTTAGAGTCTGTACGGTGTTTTATAATCCCTTTTGGTATTATGGTGTCCTTTGTTTGAGTAACATATTTTATAATTGATGTCTAATCATAAAAACCTTTTGGAAGTATTGTGTTGGTGTTTGGAGAAAACTGTGTATAAAATGATCTTTGTGAATAGATTTTATTTTATTATAAAAAAGAAAGTTTAAAGTGATTCATAGTAGTAAGGTACGATACACCATTAGATAACCACCTCTAGATTTTTATGACAAACAGAATAAAATTTTCAAAGATAACGTTTAAGACAATTTTATTTATTATTTACAATTATTTTTATACTTAAAGTGACTTCTTCATTTTAAATTGATTTTTATAAAAACATTATTTAATTTGGTCTTTTGAGTAAAGTCGATAATTGGTATAAAAATTTCCGTTTTTAGTATTGATTTTTATTATGTGTTCAATTGTCGTGGTACGCCTGTTGATTTTCTTTCGTTGCGTTTTCACTCGGTGCATATACGTATCCTTTCTTTCAAAGGATTCTTATGTAATTTGATCCAAGTCTATTTGCATATGTGGAATCTCCTATATGCATTCTAGCCTTTGATTCGATATTCGTTTGTTGTCCTATTCGATTATACGTAACCCTTGGAGTTCGTTGATATAACAACCCGTAATTTTACAGTATTTCATCAATGTAATATCTACTTATTATATAATATATCACTTTTTCACGGGGAAATTTTTGTTTTAATCTCTTATTATGCAACGTAACTTGCATAACTAAAGTTAACGAGCTCACACAACCTACCTATGACAATCCTATCTTCATATATATCAAGTAAACATCATAATATGTCAAGTCAATAATCTATTATCCTCTATAACATGTACGTTATTCATTTAACAAAGTTTTCACGACGATAATACCAAATGAGCTTAAACCGTTAACATTTATGCCTAAACCTTAATTTTGGGTAATGTAAACATTTAAGATGAATGTACAAGTAATCAAAGCTCATGTACAAGTAATATAACATCTCATTTGAATATAAATTCCCTCCACAATAAGGTACAAGTCTTTTAAAGCATAATGTACAAGTCATGAATGCACGATATCCAAAATAGCCGTTTTACCTCTGTTTTTCTAAGTAATCTTGTACAATCTATCAAGTACAAGTTACAAGCAAGTCATGAACTTCATTTACATTCTATATTCATTCTCAATTCATGAAATTACAAGAAATCCAAGTTAGAAACCCTAACCCGAGCTAAATTGTAAACCGGGACCCGTTTCTTAATTTTTATCCATTTTAAACCTCAACCACTACCCAAATAAGTTTTAATAATATAAATTACAACATTATAAGTCATATTCCATCATCATTTCATCATATTAACAACAATGTACAAGAATTAAATCCAAGAAACCCTAATCGAACCCTAATGTGAACTTTTGACCCGTTTACTCATTTTCACCCATTTTAAACACAAACCACCTATCAAATCTTGTTAATAATCCTTAATACATGTCTCGTGATCAATAATATATCATCACTAATCAAATGCATACGAAATTCAAGCTTAAAAACCCTATTCGTGCTCAATTGAACCCGCGACACCATTTCATTCTTTTTGACCCATTTTAAAACTCAACTTTGCATCCAAGCACCTCCATGATGCACCTCCTTCACCCAAAAGCTGCTTACAAGCACTTACATCATCTCCTTGGCCTCCAAGAAAAGCCACATCACCCCTTGGTGACTCATTTCAAGCCGTGGCACACAAACACCCCTTATAAACCTTCCAACACCTCCATGCTACTTTCTAGCTTTGATAACTCATGTTATAGCCTCTCCTCATCATCCTATAGCTGCTACACATGTCCATGACTTGGCCATTAAGTTTCCTGGGTCCTTAAGGGTCATTCTATCCTATAAATAGGGGTAAAACCCTTCCATTTCAAACCATCCCCCACAACTTCTCTCTTACACAGAAATGGAGTTCTAATACTCCCATAGCAGAAATAGAAGATCTATAGAAGTCCCAAGATCAGATATCAAGCAAAGAAACCAAGAAAAGAAGCCTCGGAGTTGTTATTCTAGGTGTACGAAGCTAAAAGTCCCGATTTCGACCCGTTTCCAAGCTATAAGCTCAAAACCAGGTTCCATAAGCTCACAATCTGTTTTCATACTCTTATAATGTTTATATGATCATGCTTAAACTATTGTTAAAAGCTTTGAACTCAAAAACATATGTGTTTTACCTTTTTGATCCAAACCGAGCTCATGAAACCCTAATTTCATGTTTTTGCTTAAATCTATAAGCTAAACTTGTAAACTATTGTTATAATCTATCCTAATAAGCTTATCTAACATTATAATAAGTACTTTGTTAAGTCTTGAAAGAATTTGAACTTAAAAACCCGTGCATTTTCATTTTAAAACCCTAATTTGACCCGTTTCGATTCCTAGCTTAACGAATCATTATTTTGAACTTTTGTTACGTTAAACCTTCATATTTTAGCTTATTCTAATAAGCTATAACCTGAAAATATCTTTTGGAATGTTAAAATAAGCTTGCATGGCCATTCGGACTTGTTTTGTAAATATTATCCATGCAAGGGGTATATATTGTAACTTTCTGAAACTTATAACTAAAAGGACTGAAAATGTCATTTTATCAAAGTTATAACTATAGGGATCTATTATGTCACTTTCAAAAGTGCAAGGTTTACTTTGTATATCTTTTAAACTAGAAGGACCAAACTTGTAAAAGTAAAAACTCTAAGGGTATATTTTGCCATTTTTCATTCTTAAGGGTCTAAAATGTAACATTTTGAAAAAGTGTAAAAATATATTCAAAACCTTATAAAAAATAACTTTAATTAACGCTTGACGTGCTTATCATTTCCAGTTATTGAACAAAACGCTTAAAACCGATTATGTTATAATTATTATATAATTCATCATCAATACTAGGGAGCTTCATATTAAGGGGTTTCATCTTGGTATTACGTTCTGACTAAGTAGTTGGGTTTATGATTTAAAGTGCCCTAGCTCCTCAAACGTTTATTGAATGACCTCTGAATTATGACGGCCCGAACGGTGATACAATAATTCCAAACTCTCCAATCAAACTTATAACAATATTAAACTCTTAGAATCAAAGTTCTAGAGTACAATCTTCCTAAGACTCAACATATTATCCCAGGTTGCGTGACGTGGCTGTTTACTATCATTTTGCTATATCTACCTTCCTTGTTAAGATTGTGATAAGGTCGTCAACTTTCATTTTGGTATATTTATTACAAGTACCTATCAGGTGAGATTCATAACCTCTCATTTACTTATTTACATGTTTTATAAAAAAATAAAAAAAAAAAAAAAAAAAAAAAAACAACCCGTGGAGGGGGATCATGCTTGTTACAAAACTCTTTTACATACTCGTTTTATCTTTATACATGTGATTACTTGCAAAGACTTAAGAGTTCATACTACTCATATTTCAATCTTTTAAATACTTTATAAACCTGTAATACCTATTATAAACCATGAATACAAGTGTTTTCTAAACTATATGCTATCCTGATATATTATTGCCTAAGTACATGGAAATATCTCTTTGGGTAGTATCTCCCAATATCTCTTTGGGTAGTATCTCCCAATATCTCTTTGGGTAATATCTCCCAATATCTCTTTGGGTAGTATCTCCCAATATCTCTTTGGGTAATATCTCCCAACATCTCTTTGGATAATAGCTCCTAGTATCTCTTTTGATAGTGACTCCTAGTATGTCTCAGGTAGAAGCTCCCGATTCTATTGAGTTTAAATATGTGATTCATGAGCTTAGATGCAATAATAATGTTCTCCATGATAATAATGTTCTCCATGATAAATAATGTTCTCCATGATAATTATCCCTACAATGCAAATATTTCCATTATCTTAAACTTTAATGAACCTGCCAAATAAAGACAAGCATAAAATAGAACACCAAACTGTTAGCAACAAGTGCAGGAATGACCCCTGCACTTTAAACACAACATGAGCCTACATAAAACAGACACTAAAACCAACACGCCCTTTCAGGCTCACGGCTTGAACATGTTAACAAGACTGAGTTTTTTACAAAAATCATTATGTTATGCTATACCCAAACCTTTGGTAAAGATACCAGCTACATTACTAGCAGAAGCAACCTTCAAAACTCTAAGAACACTATCAGAAACCTTTTCTCTAACCAAATGGAGATCAATCTCAAAATGCTTTGTTTTCTCATGGAAAACAGGATTTCCAGCAATTGAAATTACAGAACTACTATCACAATAAAGATGTGCAGGAAGCAAGCCATCCACTTATAAGTCATTTAAAACTTTAATGACCCAAATGATTTCACAAGTAGTAGATGCTAAGCATCTATACTCAGACTCAGCAGAAGACCTAGAAATGGTTGCGTGCTTCTTACTTTTCCAAGATACGTAGTACAAGATTATTACACAAATATAAACAAAAACCAAAAACAGATTTTCTAGTCTTAGGACATTTAGCCCTGATAACGCTCAAATTGAGTATGTTTTGGGAGCGTTATTCATACTTTTGTATTAGTTATTTGGTCAGTTACCTATGGTTTTATTACTTGATTATGTCAAAATATGCTTTCTAGTGTAATTGCAACCAAATACAGGAAAACAAGAAAAGGGGAGACGAACATGCGGAGATTATCTCAAGTACGAAGAATCCCGTGTCAGGATCAAGTGCTGAAGCATCTCAAAGAAGAAAGAAATCTAATTACTCAAGCTTCTAAGACCTGAGATCAAGTTGTAATGAAGATATGGTGAAGTACGAAGGCCCACGGCCAAGCACAACTCGAGCAAGAGCCTTAAACAAAAAATCCAACAAAAAGATCCCACCATCGACCTCCCAGCCGTCCGGCTGGAGAGTCTGCCGCCCGGCAGAAGGCGTGCAGCCAGGCAGGAAGGCGTGCCGCCCGACAAAAAGGCGTGTCGTCCTCACTTCACTCTTGGAAGAAACCTGGTTAATCTAAATGTTTCGAGACCTCTAAGCGACTTTGGACACCCCTTTAGACCCTGGAACCGACATAAAATTGTAGTATAAATAGGAGACCCCTACGCCTCATTTTAACACACACCTCACTATTCTCCAACTCAAAAATCTAATCCTCATAGTCACCACTCCTCTCCAAAGCCACCTAAGTCCAGGGAAGTGAGGAAGAAGCTCCATGAAGGCTAAGAAGGAGGATCCCTCTAGCTTACAAGTTTGTCATTTCCTGGTTTACTTTCCTTTAAACTTTTGCAATACTGTGTAAGAACTTTCATTATGTTTATGAATGCATTATTTTCTAGAATTATGTCTTTGTTTAATATGAGTGGCTAGTTCCTTATCTTTAAAATTGTGCCTTTGTTGGGGTTAGATGAAGTTTGTGAGTATGAGATTCGATTATGAAGTGTGGCATGTTAATTCAATTTCAATCTATGTCTTAGATCCACTTGTTATTATGTTCTAACGTGGCGTAGTTTTATCAACGGATTGTTTTGTTGAGAATATCATAGGCCGAAAGGGGTATTTTTAATCAATCAATTATCGCCTTTTTGTCTACGATCGGCTACCTTTTGTATTGACCATTTCTTAAGCGGTTGGGTATAACTAGGAACATAATTATCGGTGTCTATGATTTGTGAAACGAACCGCGAATCAAACTCATAGAGGTTGTCTTAGTCTCGAATTGATTGATTGAGTCTAATGCTTGTTTTTGTCACTTCGAGTCTTGACGAAGATAAAAAGTTTTAAAAACAATAGATTGGATAACCTCTAATTCTTTTAATCAACTTGTTAGTCTATGCCACTATCATATCGAATCGGATTCCCAAACTAAGTCCAACCAAGTACATCTTATTATCATTGAATCGCTTTCATTATTGTTATCTTGCATCTTAGGATTTTTATCATCGAAACCTTTATCAAGTTGAAACACCCAAATCTCCATGAACGATCCTGGCTTACCATTCAATATCTTGCTACTACGAATAAGTTCACTTACTCGTATGTATTGCTTGAGAATTTGGTATACCGATTTATAAATTTAAAACTGACCTGTATCGCATGCATTAAGCATTAATCAGGGGCATGAGTTTAGTGGAAACAAAGCTATAATCGGCACCATAATCGAATAACACGGTAGCATACTAATCTTTTAAAAAAAGTACTCGTCACAATGTTTGGGTCCTATTGGCCTTCATTAGCACCCAATGCGAATGCACGACCCCGGGCCTGATTGCCGTTGTTCCTATAGTTAAAGTTGTTCCCACCAATTGCTAATGCCTGATTTGGGTTGCTCTGCACTTGTCCTAAGGTTTTGTTTAGGTCGGGACATGTATTACGGAAATGATCTGAGCTTCCACACTCATAACAAACTCTTGGTTTATTCGCCGAGTTAATGGCATTAACTGGTGTTACCCACTTGGCTATTGTTCGACAATCCTTTGCAATATGACCCGACTGATTGCAGTTAAAGCACGTACGACAACGTGTAGTCTCCTGATGGTGGTAGCTACACTTAGTACACTTAGGGTGAAGACCCTTGTACTCTTTCTTGCCAGAATCTGTTGCTACAAATCCTTTTCCAGTCCTAGCTCTCTTGTTGTTACTCCTGGCATCTTCTTGCTTGCCAGTTTTACCAATCTCCTTCCTTTTCTCACTACTCCTCTTCAACAATCTAATCCTCGCGGCGTCATCAGTTAAGCCTTCAACCTTTAATATCCACTCTGAATAGTAGTAGGTTCAGTTGCTCGTACCATCCTACAAATTTCAAGAACTAGACCAAAGATATACCTATCGATCCTCTTGAATTTGGGGGTAACTAGATAAAGAACTAGCTTGGCGAGCTTATGGAACCGATCTGTGTAGGCTGTATGACCAGCCCCCACCATTGTGTGGTTCCAGAATCATTTTTACCAGGCCTCTGCATTCAATTATGAGGTAAAGGACTCATCCGGAGCTAATGTTTTGAAGTCATCCCATTCCATGCCCATAACGGTTGTCCTTCCCCAAGCCTAAACTTGCGTGTTCCACCAAGTTAACGCCTTCCTAGTTAATGAGCCTACATCATACTTCACCCTCTGATTGATTGCATAGTTTCTCATGTCGATTACCAATTCCATCTTCTCCACCCATCGAGTATATGTTATCGCCCCACCTTTTCCATCGAACTCCTTTGGTTTACATGCCAAAAATTCCTTATACGAGCATCTATTTTTATTGTTGTTGTTGCCGCCATCTCTAGGGTTACCATGCCCGCGTCCTTCCTCATTGTTTTCCCAATTGGTGTTATCCTCTCCACTCCCGCCGTTACTGTTTCCTTGGTTATTAGTTCCGTTGTTGATTTGTGTGACGATGGTGGGAAGCAAGTCTTGAAGCTGCTGTGCGATCATTGCGGCAATTTTGAGATTCCTATAAATGTTGCCAATGCCGTCATTGTTACAATTGTTACCGATGTCACTATTGTCAGCATTTCCTTGACCGCCTCCCCTACCTCTGCGTGCATCAGTCCTTCTGCCCCCTTAGTGTCGCACCACCTCGGCCAACGCTACGAGTCATCATTTTTGGAGGCATTATCTATATGCGGAGAGATAGTTTGAGGGTTTTTAGAATTTGACGTTCTAGATTCCTATTTCCTATTCTGCTCTATCCTATTAGATATTCCTTGATTTTGATAATCCCACATAGTACTATGTTATTTATAAAAATGTTGGCCATGAGTTTTTAGAATACCATTATACCATGTGTTCTTATCATCATCACTTCATATCTTACTTAGGCTAATATCAACAGGCAAGTGATCATGTAACATATAAAGGTCTTACTTAGGTACTAATATCTCTTAAAGTAAGACATACACATAATCACACATAGAAATATCACATAAATACTAACGATTTACCAAACAATACACATATACCTAAATGCACACATAGTTCATATTATGCGTTCTATATGAGGGTACTTAGGTTATACTCTAGGGAAAACCATCTAGTTCTCTATAACCAATGGCACTGAAACCAATCTGTCACACCCCGTCGAAGGCGAAAACACAAGGTGTAACGGACAAGATCGTCACAACACATTGATATAAAACAATAGAGAATTCATTAAATAAAAGATAACATAAAGTGTCATGACGACTCCCAACACAAGTGGAGACTTGTATCATGGATAGTCAATACCACGACATCATAGTCATAAAATCTTAAATTCCCACAACTCAAGACAAGTACCAATAAAGTCAAATAAACATTCTAAACATAAAGATAGAAATACAAGAACACAAGGGATAGGTAACCCATAGGGGTTACGTCGTAAGTCTCTCTAGTCAAGAAGGAAAGTCCTACTCTTCCTTAGGTATAGTGAGGTGATTACCAGAAAATGAATACTCAAAAAGGCCAACATAATGTTGGTGAGCTCGTAAGTTTAAGTAAAAGACCCACTTGTTGTGCGTATAGTTTAAGTAGAACAATAGTAAGAAGATATGCATATATGGCATTCCGTATCAACACACAATAATAAATCACATAATATAACTCAATAACATGGGTGTATCCTCCCAAAGGTATATTGGCGCCTTACCCAGATGAATAAGGTGTCACTTCCCGAAATAATTTACTTTTGTATTTTAGGTGAAATTCACATATATAGCAATAAAAACTCATATAATGTCCAAAAAAAAGTTTATCACACCAAAAGAAAAGTTTATCACAGCGCAAAACATTTAAAATAACGTTGAGTATCATTTTCCCCCTAGGAAAACATAAGTAAAAAAGAGGGTGAAGAAACATGTAATCTTATGATCTAAACCAAGAACAAGAGAGAGATGTGGGTTGTGATGTTTAGATAGAGAAAGTGATGGAATGGATGATGTTATTACTATGTGGAAATATGGAAGAAATGAAAATAACCAACCCCTCTCTAAGGCTAGGAGAGGGCTTATATAGTTACATGATGGCCGGCCCATGGGCTATGATGGGCTTCCCATGGGCCTTGGGTCGGATTAGCTTCTATATTTAACATGACACAATCTACGAGCTAAGACCTATTACAACTTGGAAGTGACCGACACTTTTTGTGTTTCCAACAATCTCCCCCTAAGGGAGGTCACTCCATTTTACAAAACTTTAAGCCTAGCATACAATGCTTTGTCTTTAGTCTTTAGCTCGTCCTTTTGACATTCTCCTGTGAGTATGTTGTAGTGATCATTAATTTCTGGATTGAGCTTGTTCCTTGAACTTGTATTTGACATTGATATCTTGAGCACATCAACCAAGCACAATCTCTTCGCCATCTTGAAACTTTGCCATCTTGTGGATTTGTGATTTCTGAACCAACATGCTCATACCTTTCTTGAATGGTTGACTTGAAAAACTTTAATGCTACGTCTTTCTTGAGATTCGTTAACTATAATACTTTGTCACTTCGAGAAAGACGTTCGTTATCAGAGTAGCGGAAGTCTTGAAATATGTATTTGAGCCTTTCATGAAGTCCTTATGTTTGTCTATCGGGTATGAGCATGTGGCTATGGATCTTGTGAGTCAGCTGGAATCAGGAACCTCCACCACCATCTTTAAATAGCCTGCATAAAACAGTTAGCAATAAAGCGGGGGGACGAATATGGCTTTGTCATTCGCCCAGGTTTGGTTGGAGTAACCTTCAAATCCGTGAGGATCGACCTGTGATCAGATAGATTCAATTTAAGAAGAATCTTCTTGACAGGATTTCCAGCTGTAGTATTGAATCTTTCTAACACATAAGTATTAGATTCATCGTACTCAGCATGTTCTCATTATCAGAACGTCTCAAAGCAGACAGCACGATAAGAGTGAACCAGTGAGTTACTATCTCACCGATTGATATAGAAAATCAATTGACGTGTCACTTGCTAAAGTGGTTTTGTGACACATCAAGAGTTTTAAGCAATTCAAAATTCTTTAACCGTTGATCCATAACCTGGAACAAGTTTGATTCATAAAGAATCGCACCATTGTTGCTTTCTAGTTGTCACAAGCTTGATTCATAAGAATCGCACAAGTCACCTACCATGAGCTTGTTTGATGTTGGCTCAAGCAGGATTTCCATCTTCATTGTGAATACCTAAGTATCACTCGGATGTTCTGGCAAAATCACAAGGATCTTGCGTAGGACTCTAATGATATTACTTGATATTCACATTGTGTGAGATAACAAGCTAAATTATGACAAGTGTCCTAATGAGATTAATGGATGATCTCTTTTGGCTCTAGACTCAATAGTGCACTTTTAATTTTAGTGATCGGAGGCTGGAGCTGAGTGCCACCTTTTCAATATCAACTAACTCGGAGTGAGAAAGAGTAATAGAAATGAGTGTATCTCCGTGAGTTTTGAAACAAAGTCTTTCCGACTTTGAGTGGCTGGGAGGGGTTTGTGCATAGCGTCACTGGGTCCATGACTATCTTCAATGTCAGACAACACCTAAGTGTTTCTGACAGCATATGTATTGACCCGGTTTCTGCCTAAGTGTATGGAGGGCTTCTTTCTTTTCACCCTTTATCCTTACATTTCTTTTTCATTCTTCAACCCCTTCAATGCTTACCGAGACTTCATAACTAACACCCTGTTGGGTTTGTTCCAGTGTTAGCTCCATCACTGTCGGCTATTATTCCCGATTCTCACGTTCTTCTCTTTTTAATCATACTTAAAGACTTCTACACTAACTAGGTGGATATTCCCTGTGGTGACCTCGGTTCTGGCAGGATCATAGGATTGAATACCCACACCTAAACACACTTATAAACTCCATAAAACTAAGTACATGGTCTGTCTTTTAGGGTATTTCCATCACCATTACAAACAAAAATCATTGAAAAATTCATTAAGAGTGGTTGATATAATATCTAAAGGTTAACACTTTGAAATGTTTTTTAATCATCACTAAAAGCTCCCCCTTACATGTGCATCATAACGTTAGTACATCGCTAAAGTGTGTGAGTACATCGAGTCCATTTTAATTGATTACTTCTGTCAATATACATTAATTCCAGGTTAATCATATTTTCTCCCCTTATCCAAAATGTTAATCCCTTGATATTTTAGATATCAATTTTTTTTGTTAACCGTTCGGGGACAAAATGATGTATTCTTGCAGAATGGAACATATTATTGCTCCCCCTCAACTTTTGAGGGTTTATAAGATGGTGCCGAGTACAGTTATTTGAAAAAAAATTGAATTTACTAAGAAATTCTTGTAAAATTTGTACTCGAGCACATCTTATTTTTCACCAAAAATCTACACTAGTTATTAACATATTCACAAGATAAAATTATTTACGAGGATTGACCTTATAAGATGAGAACAGCATATGATAAATCAATTTGGTCTTTGAACGCAGCCGTAGTACCCCCGTATGGTCTTCCACCAACAAATCTCTCCAAGCTCCGCATGATCCTCCTTGTCTTTAATCTTTTGTCAATTGCCTGAATCATAGCTCTTGCATTTGCTTTGTCACATTGGCTCTAAAAAGTCTGAGGCAGATACTCCATTCCGATTCCCTTGAGGTGATCATTCAGAGCAGTCCGAACATCATCGAGAGTACCATCACTAAACTTGTGTAGTTCATCAATGCACATCAATCTGTTCTTCTTGTCTTTGTTCTCATAGATGAATCCTTTGGGATCGGAGTATGGTGTGTAAGCGTCTCTTATTCTCAAATTGGATTTGTACGTGTCAGGCTTTGTGAGGTTGAGTTTCTTTTGATAACTTTCAATACCCAATTGAAGGTCTTCCACACGCCTTTGGATGACAACACTTCTTGTTAACATTTTTAAGGAGACATTAAATGCAAGACGTTCTTCAATGTTGAGATTTGTCAACTTTCCTTGCACGAGAAGAAGCAGCATGTCTTCAATGTCTTGGATCCGAAGTCTGTGGAAATCACCTTCTTTGAACATTCTTCTTTTTGTGTAGACGTCACAAGCTGATTCCCTTGTGGTCGCAAATGCATAGAATTATCTTCGCTTCTTGCCCCAATGTGAGATAATGTGAGATTCCTCAAAGAGCGAATTTGTCATAGCTGACTATCACTTGACTCATCATTGAGTTAGGCACTAAGTCTTCTATACATTTAATACGCCCGTAATCTGCAGCCTTGGTCTTTGTAACTGAAGTAGAGTACTTGCGGCTTGACTCACCACCATGTAGGTACTCAAGGTCGTTATTGATGAAGTGATGAAACGGTATGACATGACGACCTTGAGAATTTGGAACCAACGGTAGTGGCTTTCG
>BQNB010011477.1:0-51026 GCA_026074375.1 Tanacetum coccineum | reverse complement strand
GTAAACCAATGGAATTCCAAGTCGGGGACAAAGTCATGCTTAAGGTCTCGCCTTGGAAAGGGGTCGTGCGTTTTGGCAAACGGGGGAAGTTAAACCCTAGGTATGTTGGACCTTTTAAGGTGATAGAAAGGGTTGGAGAAGTTGCGTACAAGCTCGAACTTCCAGAAGAATTAAGCAGAGTCCATAATACATTTCATGTATCTAATCTGAAAAAGTGTCATGCCGACGAACCATTAGCCGTTCCGTTGGATGGACTTAATTTGGACGACAAACTCCATTTTGTTGAAGAACCGGTAGAAATAGTGGGCCATGAAGTTAAACGGTTAAAGCGAAGTCGGATCCCATTGGTCAAAGTTCGATGGAACTCCAAGAGAGGTCCTGAGTTCACGTGGGAGCGTGAAGACCAATTCAAGAAGAAATATCCACACCTCTTCACCAAGACCACACCGTCGTCAAGTGCTGCATCGTGAGCCTTGAGGACAAGGCTCGTTTAACGGGGGAAGTCTATAACACCCTGTGTTTTCAAGTCCATAGACGACTCAATAAATATACTATTTATTTTTTAGGTTTAACGCATTTGCTTGTGATTTCAAAATCGCTAAGCTAAAAATTTTTTTTTTAGGCGTTCAATGTAAACGGGCATCAAACAATTAAATGTTTACATCAAACAAGGGTTAAGTAATTATTTTGAGGATAATTATTAACTTTGTTCATTTTATTTTTATCGGATACGTAAAGTGTATACGTTTCGCGATAAATTGCGTTTAGGCACTCCCGGAACCACAAAAACTTTTCTACGCTTCAACAAATACCCACTTTTATACCCAATACATAAAAGTTGCAAAATATATCATGTATATCTTATATATGCCGAAATTTTGGCCATGTATACAAGTGATATAATAAAACTCTTCCAATTGGTCAAAAGAACAACATACCTCTTTATTACCTAGCCATACCTTGTTTTCTTTGACTAATGACCATGACCATGACCATCCCCAAGACCATACCATGTCCCTTTGAATGTTTCTTGACTCTTGACCCTTGAAAGTATTATATACATACAAGTAACTAGCTAAGTATTCATAGAAGCAAACCACTTAGTAAAATTTTCACAATCTTTCTCTCCCCATCTCTATATTGCTACGGCAATTAGCAAGCACTCTACCAAATCCATACAAAATTTTATTCAATCTATACCCTCCTATACACATCCATTATAAGGCATTCTAAGGTATTTCCAAGTATTGGCTAAGCATTTTCAAGTGTTAATCAAGAAAAGGAAGCTAGGGTTTTTATTAAGAAAATAAGAGTTTTCTTAAGTGCAAGCTTGAATTCTAGGGCTAAACAAGGGTTTAGTATTTGTTTATCATCATCTTCATACACCCTAAGGTCTACTTGAACTCTTTATGTTCTTACAATTTTCATTTATATGCATATGTTAATTCTTTATAGCTTAAATCACCATTTAGGATTTTATCATGAAAATGAGATTTCTACTTGAAATGATCACATGGATTACTTTTATATATGTTGTGTTATTACATATATCATGTTAAAAATGATGATAAAATATTGTATCATGTTGTTTTGGTGTAAACATGATTATGGGTTAATTAGGGTTTTTACGATCTCTTAATATGTTTTAAGTTAAAGAAATATATATGACAAGTTAATATTGATTATGAACTTATACACATGTTTTATGGTTAGTAATATGAAGTTATAAATGGATACCTAAGTATTTTACAATCTTAATTAAGCTTAAAAAGTCTAAAGTGGTAAAACATAAAAACTAGGTCAAAAATGGACTTATGAATGTTATTTAAACATTCTGTCCAAAAGTGTTATAAAAATATACTTATTTTATGTTTTTATAAGATAATACATTTCACGACGATTCCGAAAAGGTAAGAAACTTGTCAAACGGATTAATAACGAAAAAGTTACGTTAAAAACAAGTTATACGATAAATAAACGGATTTATAAAAGAATTTTTATAAAAACTTTTTATAAAAATTATTCAAACAGCAAGTTTGATATTTTTAACAAATAATACATATTTTTAGGATTCCAAAATGATAAGAATCGTAATTTTTCAATTAATAACGAATGAGTTATGAATTTCGCGAGTTTACGACAATTAATACTTTTATAAAACTATTTTTATAAAAGTTACTATTCATGACAGAAAGTTATATTTTTGTAAACCTCATAAAATTATAGAACTTTCAAAAACGAGAACGTCCTCGAAAGAATCGTTAAAAACGGAGCTATAACGAATAAAATACGACATTTACGGGTTTTACGACAACAAATACGATTTAAATAAAACTCACGTCTGATGTGAACAGTAAAAGTTACTGTTCACCAGAGGGTCAAAATATCGAAAATGTCAAATTATGATAACTCGTCCAACGCAAAAGTTATGCTAGTTTTACTAAAACGGAAATTTTAAACGTTTTTACTTATTAAACGCAATTTTACCAAAACCATTAGTTGGTGATTGAACTATGTAGAATTATATGCGGTTATCAAAGTACTATATTACTAGGGAGTTTCATAATGAGGCCTCTTCGGATGGCGTTTCGACGAGTTGTTGGATTTACGATTTAAAGTGTCCTAACTCCTCGAACGTCATGTCATGACCTCTTAAATTATGATAGCCCGAACGATAGTACGATGTAACAACTATAAGATTATATTCAAGTACTCGGTACTTATACGACCTATGATAATTTAGGTTGCATTCGATCTTTTACGTGACGCTTTATCTGCGATATTTGGATTATCTGAACTCAAGGTGAGTTCATAGCCCCACATTTTTACGATTTCAATGATTTATAATTATGGGGTGGAAACATGCTTTGTTTTATAAATTGGACGCAAGTATTGATTACATGTTTGCCTAAGTACCGATAACCCAATTAAGCCCATTATCATGAACTGTCAATTGCATAGATGTAGTTGGGAATTACATTATGTGAGCGCGAATGTTATTTAATAGATCTATTCGGGAAACGACCTCCCCGTTCGGGTGACTTGCTATCACCGAGAACGAACGATATAACATGTGATTTTTTATGGATGTTTTTTGGGTTAAAACATCATTGCGGGCTGAGTAGCAATATTATGCGAACAAGACTGTCGAGCTTCAGTGTCATGAGATTAGTTGTAAATGTAATTATTTTGTGAGATCTGCATGTGTTGATTATCAAATAAAAGTCTTGCGGTCCTACACATTATGATTTTATCAAACCTATGAATTCACCAACATTATTGTTGACGTTTTAAGCAATGTTTTCAGGAGATCAATAGGCATGGGATGCCAAGGATACATTGGGTTATATTTTGGATTGCACGCTTAAAGATTTAGGTGCATCATATTTGGGGAAATGTATTGTCAACTTTTGTAATATTCGACAATGAACAAGTAAAGCTATATGCTTTTGTATTAAATCTTTCAATTAAATCCAATGTATCATTTTAAACGACTTTTTGTGTCGTTCATATATATCTTGTGCTATTGATCATGAAGTAACATGCCCCGGACCCTTATTCCGCTGCGACCCAATTTGGGGGTGTTACAAAAGGGGATTAAGAAATCACTAGTTTTGAAAAGCTCCCCGTTTAACCGTTTTTATGCATTTACTATTACATATCATAACTACACGGAAAAAGAAACACTAAAAGGATAAATTCATCGTCCTGGATTTTTCAATTGCCACATTGGTATGCGAGCCGACCATGGTCCAAGAGTCTTATTTCGACCTCGGGGATCCTTGACCTTTTAGAAGGCTGCAACATCGGTTGTGAGCCGGCAAGATGCAGCAAACTTTTATCAGTCTTGGATTATTACTATGTGCCTTATTTAGAAGACTGCAACATCGGTTGTGAGCCGGCAAGATGCAGTAAACTTTTATCAGCCCACAATTTTATTATTATTATTACATCCACCCTTTAAACGACTACCACATCGATTGTGAGCCGGCAAGAGGTAGTGGTCTTATTTCGGCTTCGGTTTATTACATAACTTATTATTATTAACCAAATTTCAAGTCCTGTGGTCTTTTAACTACTTAGACAACGGTAGCGAGCCGTCAGGAATCGGTAGCCTATTTCCCCACAACACTGACAAAACCTCGATGTGTACCTTACTTTCACCAGAAGGAATCTCTACGAAGTGATTTAAACTAAGAATCGCAAAAATCTAAAGTAACTTTATTTATTCAACAATTATATAACGTTTATTAAGTTGGTGGGAGCAAAAAGCCACAATTAACCTCTATGAGCCTTAAAGAGATCCAACTACCCTATGTTTAGCATCCAACTTATATAAAACTCTATCATTTCTCGTTCTTCGCAAATTTAAAATCTTTAATAAAAAGATTGCGAAATGCCTTTGTCAAATAAACAAGCTTTGCATATTTAATGTCTATCATGGAAACTTGAAAAAACATCTTTTTTTATTGGCTCTTTTTAGCTTGAATTCGCGGTGTTTTGAAGCTTCTTGTATAAAAGATTGCAAAAGTTTATATTTATATAGTTAAAGGGGCAAAGATAGAGCGCAACAGGCTCGATCAAGTCAAAATTTATTCCTTACAAAAACAAAAACATGTGTGAGAACACTTATTCTATTTTTGAAAAAATTAATTTTGGCATATTTTTGTTATTTTTGGTGGAAAAACAGGGTTACGTGAAGACAAGGCAAATGCAAGTAAGATCAAATCGAAAGATACCCCCCCCATACTAGAACTACACATTGTCCTCAATGTGAGACTGTCACCCCCATACTAATTTCAAGGCATAATCCAATTAGTATGGGTCTCTACGCAAATCTAAAGTCGTTTATTAATTATGCTAATAGATAAACGTTAAATCAATAAGATCTAGGATATCGGATTCCCATATATAAGCATGCGAAGGATTGAAGATCGAGTGGACGATGGACAAAACCACGAGCACGAGAGTCTTCAAAATCCGGGCAATCCTGGACATAAACCACAAAACCGGAAACACGAGAAAGGAAGAGGCGAGCCTCCTCACATCACACTTATTAATAAATAATATACTATTCTACTATACTAACTACTAAGGTTTAAGCATGGGTTGCCACCCGCGAAGTGCTTGTTTTTGTTAACCGAGTCTTGAGCCTGACTCGATCCCCCATACTTGAGCTGGTCAAAGGGGATAGAAATGGAGAAACAGGACATCCAAGAAAGGAATGTCCCCTCCAGAAATCATCATCGGGCTCTCAGAAAAATCAGAATTGATTTTGCCCGATGAAGATAAAAACCATTAGAGGAAGAATTACCAGGATTGAATAACTTTGTCTTCATTTTGGATGAAAATGAAAGGAAAGTCTCATTCACTGACAAGAGGATTACGGATAAATGAGATAGAAAATGTATCCTGAGATAGAAATCTCTTGGATTGGACTTCAAAGAATATCCCCAGATCAAAAATCTTGTTTCTAGTTCCGGAAGGAAAAGAAACTTCAAGGTCGGATCTGAGGGAATCATCAGAAGGAATGAAGTCCGAATCCATCATAAGGGTGGGATGGGTGGTTTTAATCAAACATTAGGCCACAGGAAATGAGGTTCTCCCAAAAAATTTTGCCATAACTGCGTTAGTAACTATCCATGATCGGGCTTAATCTCAAAGAGAAAGAATTCATTACTCGGGATAGAGAGTTATCAGAATGGAGTAGTGGTATGCATACTCGTTCTTTTTGTTGTATGATCGCTAAAAGTATCTGAATTCGGTTAAAGAATTATCCGAATAAGAGAGAGAAGTATCCTTTTTAAGACTTCTCAAAGATAGTTTCACTTATCCCTTCAACGGGGATAGGAGAAATGGGGAAGGAGGGATTGAGCGCACACATCAGGAGTGGCGTTGTCTCATTCAAAGATTCGATCTTATCAATAAGAAGATTGATATTCAATAATTTCTCACGAAGTATATCGTCCTTTACCTCCTCTAAGCTGACGAGCTTTGAATCGAGAGGTGATGCCTCAACGTAATCGATGTTCTTAAAAGAATATTCATCACTCGAAGTACAATCATCGTTAAAATCGAAGAAAATCTCAAAGTGATCGTTTAAAATATCAAGAGGAGGAGTATTATCACAAAAGGCACATCACACGTATCGTCAGAAAAATACCTCGGATCACTTAGGTTGGGACAAGGTCTCAACAATAGACTTTATTACTTCGTCCAATTACGTTTCCAGACATAGTGATAAGATTGCTCAATCCCCATACTTAGAGAGTTATCGGGTTCTTGGTGGTAAAATCGGGTGTGATTGAATTAGACGAATTCTATCAATATCCCTATATGAATAGTTACTCATCATTATCCGTCGGTAGGAAGGCTGGGGGGTAGGGGTGGGGGGGGGGGAACCAATTTAACTCAGAGTACATTGGAATTTTATTGAATCCAAAGCCATAGTCGGTAAGTTGTGATATCATCCAAAGGACTTGAGCACAACAACCGGATAAAGCAATATATTCAGCTTCCATACTAGATATCGCCGCGCTTTTCTGCCTTTTAGACGACCAGCTCACAAGTCTATCACCTAAAAGTTGTATACTACCAGATGTGCTACGACGTGTATCTTGACAACCAGCATGATCCGCATCTGCAAATGCTGTTAGTGCAATGGAAGAATCCTTCGGATACCAAAGTCCCCGATGTACGGTTCCTTTTAGATACCGAAAGATCCTTTTTACCGCATTTAAGTGCTTTTCGATAGGCCGAGCCTGATACCGGGCACACATGCATATAGAAAATTGTAGGTCAGGTCTACTGGCTGTAAGATAAAGGAGGGTGCCAATCATACCACGATAGTGTGACGGATCTACAGCTTTCCCTTCTTTATCCTCATCCAGTTTGGATTTCTCCACCATGGGAGTATCCACTGGGTCACAAGATTCAAAGCCATATTTCTTTAGTGATTCAAGAGCATATTTAGATTGGTTTATGAAGATGCCTCTGGGACTTTGAGAAATCTGTAGTCCTAAGAAAAATGAGATTTTACCCATCATCGACATCTTGAATTTTGAACACATGATTTTAGCGAATAGATCACAAAGTTCAGGAGTAGATGCAGCAAAGATAATGTCATCGACATATATTTGTACCAGTAGTAGTTCCTTGCCTTCTCTACGGATGAACATAGTAGGATCCACTGAGCCTTTTGAGAAGTCATTGGATATCAGGAATGAAGACAACATATCATACCATGCGCGTGGAGCTTGTTTCAACCCATAAAGAGCTTTCTTAAGCTTGTACACGTAGTTAGGTTTGTCTGGATCCACAAATCCGTCCGGTTGGCTAACATAAACCTCTTCCCGCAGATTACCATTCAGAAACGCAGTCTTCACATCCATTTGATAGACGACCATGTTCATATGAGCAGCAAACGCTAGAAAAATTCGTATAGCCTCTAATCTTGCAACCGGAGCGAAGGACTCTTCAAAATCGATTCCCTCTTCTTGACGATAACCACGAGCGACCAACCGAGCCTTGTTTTTCAGAATACCTCCTAACTCATCAAGCTTAACCTTATAGATCCACTTAAGAGTGATGACAAATGCTTTATCAGGAGGAGGAACAAGTTCCCAAACTTCAAGACGTTCAAATTCATGAAGTTCCTCTTACATAGCTTCAATCCAACATGCTTGAGTTAATGCGTCTTTGTAGTTCTTAGGTTCGACTGATGTGAGAAAGGCATCATAGTAGCAGAATAAGGCTTGTTCATGAAGTTGTATTGATCAGAAGTAACTTCTGGAATTGGAATACCAAAGTACGGATCATTACCCATATGTGCAACTTCAATGTCATGATTATCTTCTTCATGTATGAATACATCCGATGATGAGGATGGATCAGAAGTAACTTCTGGAATTGAATACCAAAGTATGGATCCATATACCCATATGTGCGACTACAATATCATGATTAATCTTCTCAACAACATGAGATATAATAGGAGAGTTTGAGTTTGCTTTGTGTTGTCGGCAAGAGTTTTACAGGTGGATGATGCATCTTTATCAACTATAGTTGATGAAGGTTAGCCAGTTGAGTACAGCAGAGTTCATGGTGCAACTACTTTAGGAAAAGGAGCAATGACTTCTCTTGTTGCTTGAAAATCAACAAGGGTTTGGGCGATTAAGTTGACATCGTCAACATTTGGTTGAAAACAACAAAACCCAGTCAGATCTCGAAGTGGTATATATGGTGTTGAAGAAGGAGGTTTGGCAACTGAGCCTAAACTGATTGTTACAATGAGTCATTCATGAAGTGCCGGGTCCTGAACTTCTGTGTTCATAATCCCAATTGCGCGTTGCAGCTCAACAAAGATCAACGTGAATGGTTTCAAATATTCGTCTGGATCACGGTCTATTGTAATGATCCAGAATGTCTTTCTTCTTGGGAGCATATCAATGAAAATACCAATGTCAGCCTTGGTTGTAACTTTCCCAAATTCTCGCAATCATTCGTTGGGTAGCAGAGTGCACCAAACACATGTAGATACGATAGATCGAGAGGTTTGTCGTGTAAAAGCTCTTAATGGTGTTTTTACCGGTCGACGACGGTATCATGGAACGATTTTAGGTATAACATGCTGTAGCAACCGCTTTCGAGCCCATAGAAATAAAGGAGCTTTTTTGCATAAATTAACATAGTGCGGGGTAGCTGCTCAAATTAGTGTACGATTTCTGTACTTTCAACAACACCGTTTTGCTGTGGAATAGCGTGCAACTGATGTTTCAATGAGAGCTGGCCAACCTTCTCATAATATTACATGCCAATGTTCAGATTAACAAATCAGTTCCAATATCTTTTCTGATGCGACGAAAGGTTTCCTTAAGTCGTAAAACTTTGGATCATCTTCAAAAAAATTGATAAATAAAAAGCATGGAGCTACATCTTTTTTGATCGCAAACATTTACCCCATGTAAAATCCAGCGTAGTCATCGACAATAAACGAGGATGTAACTACCTTTCCATTACAAACTCACGACAAATGCATAGGCCCACAAGATCCATATGCAACAGATATGAGTTTTTAACTTGATATGGTCCCTCAAAATTTGGTTTGTGGGGTTTCTTCTTTGAACTTTTGCCTAGGAGCGCCGATGCAGAACATAAATAGATCCTTCCAAACTTAAGCTTAGGGAGACCTCGGTACAAAGTCCAAAAATGTCTTGCGAGATGATTGATATCACCAAAGTTCAAGTGAAATTAGACGACTGGATGCCATAACCAAGACTTGGTTTTAAGATCGCCTTTTGACAATAAACAAATGGGAAGAGGATGCCATCATATCCCAAGTGAGAGTGTATAAAGATTATCCCCACGAGAAACCCCTCCAATAAATCTATCACCTTCTATATTGCGAATGAAGCATAGTGTTACATGAAAAGCCATTCGAGATTGGAATCACATAATCTGTCCATAGAAAATAAGATTATGGCCCAAGTCCTTCAACGTAATAGCAACCCTTGAAATAGATAACCTGTCCCCAATCTGATGTCTCCATAACCCATTATCTCTTTGCAACTTGATCATTTCCCGAATTGAACATGTCCAAGAATTTACTGTATGAAAATGGTAGCTGAGAGACGATCATCCGTTCAAGTGCTCGAGCTCAACCAGAGTCCAAATACCATAGGATGATTTGGACAACCTGCATTTCATTAAGAGAAGTAGATGGAATAATGGTTTATTTGTGTTCCCAGGATTTACAGGGACTGCCTGTTTGTTAGCAGACAATGGTTTAATAACCTTAGATATTGCTAAACGGACTTAGTATTCTTATATCTTCATAGGTTATCCTTGATATTCCAATTTAAACACAGTGTTTGAGGTGATTCAGATTCTAAACTATTGGTTTCCTAGCAGGACACATCAATAGTAGTGGTAATCCCGAGCCCCTAGTTAACAGGGCACGCATTTCCCTACAATAGAGAAGGTTCGAACCGGTCTAGGTGTCCTCCAAAAATATCTCACTCTCTGATTGAACACTTTTCATTGTTTGGTTTCCAAATATATTTACTTAGATTTATGCTACTTAGTTTAGGCATAAATTTCACAACATCCAAAGAATTAGAAACACAAAATTATCAAGAAGATGCAATCAGCACTGTTAACACAGTACATAATCAGAATTACTTGTTTCTTGAATTCTGCCACACGTAGAACCATTAACTTTAACATTCCAATCTTTTTATCAAACTAATTTAACGTTCCTAGGGTGAGCTACTTCTAACTTATTCTTCGAATTACTAACTTGGGTGTTTTTGCAGAATCCAATCATTCCTGGTAAGTTTTGCCAGAAAGGCTGTGATCCGCTAACACTAGTAGAAAGTCTTACTCCTGTAGAATACAACACACAAAGCTTGTTAGAAAACTATGTGAAGTCGAGTCTGTTTTTGTGTTTTAGTGGATGTGATTGATTCGGACAAACCTAAACTTTCCTTGTCCTTTTTTTTCCCCTCGGTGTACCTCAACTTATTGAGTACCAAAATTGTTGATGCAAGGCAAGATCTAACTTATGTGGAAAGCAAAATCCTGGATGACTTGGGTATACCTAAATGGCAGACCTAAAAAGTGAATCTTGAGGATAGTTAGCATTATAACATTACGACATAATCCCTAAGGACCAAAAGCTTCCTTCCTAGAGGCGTGTTTAATATATAGAGGATATTGAGCAGACCATTTATTCAACAATTTAGGGCGTGATTGTTTTCCATAAATACCTTAGATACATTTGGATCACATAGTGGGTCCACAATAGGCCTCCATTAACTATAGTTTTTCCTTTAAGATTTTCTTAAAACTCATTTTTATAAGAAGCTGCTAATGACCCAAACCTTGTTCCTAGTAGTTTTGCATTTAAATCAAGAAATTTCCCAGACTATTAATATAACTTTTTTGATTAACGCATCACATTGTTCTTTGTTGAACACGGTTTGGTTTAAAATCGAGTCATAAAGTTGCTTATAAGTGTGTTTCAAAGATGCTCCATAATCTAAGTCAAGAAGTTTTGTCACTCCAATGATCCAATTCAATGTTAAGAAGGTCCTCAATTTCATCCGATGTCCATTTTGACTTACTATCATACCACATTTCCTTTTTTAAGGACTTAATATGCTCTTTCAACTTGGACAATGACTGTGTCTTATTGCTTGAGACTGAGCTCTCAATTTACTTAATTCAAACAACTAAGTAAAACTTGGAGCATTTCGATTTAAAACACTGTTTTCTAGTTGAAAAATTTCCTGATTAAGTTGAGAATCAGCTTCCAAAGTGATGCAATGTTTTTCAAGAGTCATAAAATCTTGACAAAGTTTATCGTAAGTTTCTTTATCACAAAATCCTTTTTGTGAGAAGCTCAGTCTGAGTCGAGACACTCTTGACATTCATTCACAGTTTCACACACAACCTTCAATCACAAGACAAAATCACACATTTTTACAATATCATTAACAATGGCTTGTGCCAGAGTCCGTTCAATTTCACTCAAAACATGAATTTATTTTAACTTCGAAAGTTCTGGACTCCAAGCGATGTTGTTCGAGCAGCCTGTCCCTGTTGATAGAAGACTTTTTGGACAATCCGGCAAGTTCTTCAACCAATATTGATTGAAAGTTATTGAAGATATCTTTTAATTCTTTTATAAATGAAAAATTTCAATACTCGAAAACAAGCCTTTGTAATTCAAGACCCCCACAGTGCCCTCAGATGATCAGCTAGTTGCAAGTGGTGTTCTTTCTTTACAACCAAGATCGAAAGCCAGTAAGATTAGCGTTATGAGGCTCTTTTCAACCTAGTAAACACCATACTTACATTTGGAAGTTCTTATGGAATCCTCAACTTTGATGGTTTTTGAAGAATGAGCTGGTCCAAAAATCTGAACCGAAGTCCGTTTCCAATAGGCGATGTTTTCACTATATAAATTTAGATTGTCGAACAAAACTTTGTTGTAAATCGTTAATAGAATAGCATAATTAATGGGATTTCGTGTTCATCAATGGAATTACAAACCAATGGATCTTATATCTTTCGAAAAGCATTTTTGAACGACTCCTTCACAAAGATTAATGTATCATCAGAATCGGGAAACACAACAGTATCCATTTTAAGAAAGAAATTCCCCGTCATACAGTTTTGGCTTTGGGAACTCCCAAACTTTCTTCAGATAGAACGGTTTTTTTCACAAACCATTCTTTTTCGTGGAATGATCATAAAAAAATTTGATTTTTTTAGTCATCATATGAACAGTATTGCGCAGATTGACCTCTTTTGAAAATGATATTATACAAGTTGCTTAATTTTCTTTCTAAAGCAATTTCTCTTACTAATATTTCTGTTTTCCCCTTCCTTTTTAAATCATTTTTGAGGATCAGAAAAATGTTTTCATTAAAAGAATCCTTTTCCTTTCCCTTGTTCAAAAAAGATTTTCCTTAAGACGTACAATCCGACATATGTTCATTTGATCCTGAAAAAACTGTTTTCACATTTTGCATTTTTTTTCAATAATCTTTAACCTCTTCTTATATCTGTCAATCTAGCGGTAGTCAAAGATTTATTAACCATTGGTGCAGTGCATCATCTGAGTATATAATTGTTCAAACATAGATAATATCAGGACATCTAGTGTTTTTAAGCGAAGAAGTTTTTAGGAGAATTCTATGAACAGTATCCTTGTGTTTTCACTCAGATACTGAGAATCAGGAAATGATATTGCTATCCACTGGTTATTTCAGTTTCTGTCTGACTCACATCATTAGACTGTTCAGAAGACGTCATTATCTGCTCACTTTGATTGAATAAATCATAGGTCAGATTATCTGGATTGTGTACCTCAGTGAGTGCATCTAAGCCATTCCTGGAGAGATTCATCATGAGAGCAATCTTGGCTGAGTTGAGTTCATCACAATCAGAGTCATAGGCATCCAGATCATCGCCTTGATAAACAGCATTGTGGGTGATGACAGTCTGAGAGGTTTGAATGTCAGGAAGTCCTGAGGATCAGCCAAAAATGCTATTCTTCCTCTGTAAAAAGCTTGACCACTTGCTTGATCTTGAACCACTAATACTTTATCAATGAACCATGTTTCAAAATCCCTTTTTCCTCTTGGGCTTAGTACACTCTTGGCAATAAGAAACCCCCCCCCATTGCAATTGTAACAAAATGACAGTTACCTTGTTCCCTGTGATTCTTCCAGCATGCTGACCAGTTGTGTATTTTCTTTTTATGGATTTCCAGCTAACATACGTAGTTTGTCCTTTCCTGAACAGGTTGCACAGTTACTTTTCCATCATAGATGGTAGCTTGTTGACGAGGGTTTGACGAAGTCCTTAGCTGATTATTGGTAGTAGGATACCGAGATGTGACAACAGCAGTTAAGAATGACATCATGTGATTAATCGCATCAATTGGATCATCCCCTTTCTAGAACACTGGAACAACTAGACCGGAGTCTGGTTGGGAAAATTCAGGTTGTTGCTGTTGAAGAGGACCTGTGGGAGCATATTCCAATTATGGGATTTTGGTTGTGAGGAAATAAACGTTGTGGTGAACTGTGGATTGGTACCATCTTTGATGGAATAAGTGATTTAAAGAGGTTTGATTGGTTGGTGTTGTAAATTGTTGAGTTCAGATAAGGTGTAACAAACTGTGAAACTGATATGGTGAAACATGATTTTGAGATAGAGACTTTGAGTAGTGTGTGATGGAGAATTGGATAAGCTAGTCTGAGTTACTTGGTGGATGCAACTAAAGCAAGAGATTGAAGTGTTTTTATGCATCAAACGAACTTCATTTGCATGTCTTTCATGTTGTTGCACGACAGGCATGAAGTTGATCAACCTTGGTAAGTGTCAAGTCTTTGACCAATTTAACATCAGCAACAAATTTGCTCCATTCAATCAGGAAGAGTGTTTAAAGAAACTTGGTGTTAACTTAAAACTGTTCCAAGATGGCATCTTGTAGATGTTCAACATTAATAACATGGTGAACCTCAAGTAGTAGTCATTAGCGTCTTCTCCTTTTCTTTTAATGAACTTATCAAATTCATCATACAACTTCACTCTCGTTCATTTTTTCGTTAAACGACAGTTCGCTTGCTTAGCATTTAAAATCTTTCTCCTAAAGATCTTTGCAACATGATGTTGACTCACAAGAGCATAGATTTTCAGTTGGAAGGCCATTGGAGAATGATGTTTATTGCGTTTGATGTACAATCAGCTTGAAAAAATGGCTTCAGCGGGAGTCATTGTCAACATATTTCCTTAAGCCTTGTTACAACCAATCCTCAGTGATTGATACAGGCCAAACAAGTAGTTCCCAGTTTTTCAACAATAGATTGCAAGAATCATTCTTCCAATTGGTCTATTCATCATATAAGTTCCTTTCTGCTTTTCCCATGAATCATACAAGTGTTTTTCAAGCATCGGTGGTTTGTGTACTCATCCAGAAAAGAATGAATATCAGCAATGATTCCGTCATTGTGGTAACCAAACGAATTACAAATTGATCGATCGGTGGTAGAAAGAAATTGTGTTTGGTTATGTGTTTGTTGAGTCTTGAAATAAATCTTGAAACTACACGGGATTTTACGATTCTTGACAAAACCGGGAAAAACACGTAAATGTTTCACGGGATTTTACAAGTCAAAGAAATAACCGTATAATTTATAATTTGAGTTGATGAGTTTAAATTTGAATTTTTTTTTATCTAGTTCGGTTGTTCAACACGTTCGGATTCACTCGTTCGGTTCACCCTCCCTATACGAGTTCACTCGTTCGGTTTCACACTCGATCGGGTTCCCGACAAAATCAAAACTCTTTCGGGAAGTTTTCACTAGTTTCGGTTCAACACTAGTTCGGTCACTAGTTCGGTTCACCTAGTTTTGGTTCACCTCGTTCGGTTTCACCAACTCAGTTTCGGTTTAAACTCGTTTGGTTCCACATCGTATCGGTTCACTCGTTCGGTTCACTCGTTCGGTTCACTCGTTCGGTTCAGTCGTTCGGTTCACTCGTTCGGTTCCAACTACTCCGAAACCTAAATTTTCAAAACTCAAAAAGACACATTTTAAATGGTTTTTTTCAAAAAATCTTGTACAACTAGTGTTACTAACCCTATAGGAACAATAAAAATGAAAACTTTAAGGTTTTTAAGCCAAAAAAATTTGAATCACTATTTTGCTCTTTGTAAAGGTTTTTGAACACAAATCAAACACAAAAACTAAACACACCACTCCATGGCTCTTGATACTAATTGTAGAAACATGTAATCTTATGATCAAACCAAGAACAAGAGTGAGATGTGGGTTGTGATGTTAGAGATAGAATGGATGTAAAATGGATAAAGTTTATTAAGATGGAATGTGACAAATGGAATAACCAACCCCTCTCCAAGGCTAGGAGAGGGTTTATATAGTACATGGATGGCCGGCCCATGGGCTATGATGGGCTTCCCATGGGTCTTGGGCCGGACTAGATTACTATTCTAATCATTACACTAACTACTAGCTAAGACTATTACAACTTGGAAGTGACCGACACTTTTTGTGTTTCCAACATGGAATATTTGGCTTAGGTAAACTCTTCGGAATATCAGATTTCATAATGGGAGTGGTTTTAGGCAAAGTCTTCAGAACATCGGGTTCCGGAATAGAAATGGGAATAACCAGAGGTGGGATTTGAGCGGTACTTCCTTGGAAATTTGTTTGCTCTTTATCCTTGGTTTTTCGTTCCACTACCTTTTTAGGAGAAGGATATAGGAATTGAAGGTTCCCCCGTAAGCAACACCACTTCGAGTAGTGATCGCTTTCATCTGACCCTTCGGGTTTGGAATGGTATTACTCGAAAGAGTACCCGAAGTTGAGGCTTGGTTTTGAAATCATGTTTTGCAAATTATTTTGAAAGGTAGTTTGTTGATTCATCATGACGGCTTGTTGAGATTTTATCGTGTTTTTAATTTCATTCTTAAGGTCTCCTTTCAACGAGTTGATTTGATTTTGCATGTTCCTCAACATCTGATTGTTATTCCTCTTGTAACTCGAAAAATCATTTGAAATCTTTTGTTGAACTTGATTATTAGGCACTTGAAATGGTTGGTTTTAAAATCCTTGGTTTTGAAAATTTGGAGCATGATTATTTTGAAATCCTTGATTAACATGAAAATTATCCCCCGATTAAAATTATTCCCTTGAACTGATTTTGATTAAAACCTCTTTTTGACATTATTATTGGCAACTGGTGCAAAACCTGGGTGAGGTGGCCATTTGATTACTAACTTGGTTCGGAGGGTTAACTTGATTGTAAGTACCCGTGGTCGCACAAACACTAGCTTGATTGTTATCGTAACTTGACAAATTATACCCAAGAAAGGGCCAACACCACAAGTAACGCAAGTTTTCCTCAACCCGCTTTAAAACCGGAGCGCGAGTGACAACTTTTTAGAAACAATCCTCAGACAATAAAAAGGTCGAAAGTTGATCCGCAATTTTAACAATTCTCAATCACCCTTTTACGAGAGAGTAGCATTCATCCTAGAGTACATTTTGATCTATTTCGTTGAAATACGAACTTATGATTTATATTTTCAATTATGTTTAAAGCTTCTCTAGTCATTTTTACAAAAAGATTTCCACACCAGCAATGCGACATTTAAGAGTCTTGTTCATTCTCGTTTAAACCGTTGTAAAAGGTATCAACTTGAGTTAACTCCGTAAATCCGTGATTCAAAAAAATATAATTCTTTTTTAGAAAATTTTCTTTTATCATATAGTTCCTAGGAAAAATAGTTTTGCTTCCATAGGGTTTAAATTGCAAAATTTCACTTTTTAAAGAACGGGATTCATTCCCGTTCACGTTTTTCGTGTTTTTAAGCTCAAATCAACTCCGTTTTCATTCTAGTTTTCTTTAATCTTACTTTTTAGTTAATTAGAGTCTATTAAAAGTAAAAAATTCATTTTAAGTTTATTTTTGGAAATTTAGGGTCTTTAGTCACAGTTTAGGGTTTTCGTTTTATGTTTTTAGCTAAAATTTATTTTTCCTTAAGTAGTTTTAAGTTTTTGCCTTAATTTTCTCGTAGTTTTAGAAAACCAATATCAATCTTATTCCATTCAAGCATCGATTCTCAAAACGACTCTCGACTTTCAATTGCTTTCCTCATCGGGGATAACGACCCGGGAATCATACTTCCGGATTACTATAACTGAGATCTTTTGATTCCTACCCGTCTTTTTATATATTTATAAGTATATTTTATATATATTTACTATATATTAAAGAGTGTAGTCAGAAGTGATCAGTATGACTGGAAACAAGTCCTTCCTTACAGATTATCAAGAAATTGATGGTGGATTTGTTGCATTTGGAGGAAGTCTTAAAGGAGGTAAAATTACTGGCAAAGGTAAAATTAGGACTAGTAAATTAGACTTTGAAGATGTATACTTTGTAAAGGAACTTAAGTTTAACCTTTTCTCTGTCTCACAGATGTGTGACAATAAAAACAGTGTTCTTTTCACTAAGACTGAATGTCTTGTTCTATCTCTTGACTTTAAGCTACTTGATGAAAGTCAAGTCTTGCTTAAAGTTCCCAGATATGACAACATGTACAGTTTTGATCTAAAGAATGTTGTTCCTTCAGGAGGTTTGACTTGCTTATTTGCAAAGGCTACAATAGATGAGTCTTATTTATGGCATAGGAGGCTTAGTCATATAAACTTTAAAACTATGAACAAACTTGTGAGGGGAAACCTTGTAAGAGGTTTGCCTTCAAAGCTTTTTGAAAATGACCATACTTGTGTTGCTTGTCAGAAAAGAAAGCAACACAAAGCCTCTTGTAAGACCAAGATTGTGAGCTCTATCAGCCAACCCTTACAAAGTTTTATACACGTAAAATGATATAAGTATAGAAAATTACCAAACTACCCTTGAGGTCAAAGGAAGAAAGGAAAATTCTCCCAATTATATATAATAATACGTATATTTACCGGTAAGTGATTACCGGGTCGTATTCCTCGAAGATTTATGAAATTGAGACCACGTTTGTTATTTGGACAATGATTTGAATTGGTTCAGAGATGATTTGCTTTCTAAAATCCTAAAAAGTGAGCAAATTAAAGGACAAATAAACCTAACTTTAATAACGGGAAATTAAACTTTAACTAAAAACGCAAAACGAAAACCCTAAATGGTGATTAAAAATCCTAAATTTCTAAAATTAAACCTAAAATGAATTTTTCACTTTTAATAGACTCTAATTGACAAAGTAAGTTTAAAGAAAACTAGAACAAAAACGGAGTTGAATTGAGCTTAAAATTTTGAAAAACGCAAACGGGAACGAATCCCGTTCTTTAAAAATTGAAATTTTGCAATTTAAACCCTACGAAAGCAAAACTATTTTTCCTAGGAACTATATGATAAAAGAAAATTTTCAAAAAAAGAATTATATTTTTTGATTATTTTTCTATTTTTTATGAATTTTTAAAGTTTTTAATAAAAATAAATGTTTAAAAATACTAAACTAAATATAAAAATTCTAAAAAAATTATAGAAAGTAGCTTGAACTAAGAGGAATTCAGATAAAATAAGTTAGGAAACACAACTTATAGAATAAGCTGTGTAATAAGCTAAAACAGCTTATTAACCAAAAAGGACTAAAACGTATATAAAAGATAAATGATGTAAAGAACTAACGGATGAGCTAGTGTAGCATGATGGTTGTGTGTGTGGGTGTAAAAACACTTGGTGAAGGTGGTAGAGGTCCCGGGTTCGAGCCTTGCTCACCCGGGGCTTCCCACTTTCCTAAGTGTTTTAATTTTTTCCATTTTTTTATAACTTTTTAAAACTCTTAAAAATAATCAACTTTTGCAAACCAACTATTTTTATAAACTACAAATAAGCTCAGAAATAAGCTAAATAATGATAGAAAAACTTAAACTAAACTAAACCACTAAAAAGTTAACTAATTGGGCAATTTAATGACAAATAAGCTAAGGGAAAAGATAAATAAGCTAAAACAGATAACAATCTATATCTAATAAGAAAATAAGAACTAAAATAAGCACATTTGATAAGCTAGATTGATATGAAAGCTTAAAAAGCTTAAAAACACTTTACATTTAACATTAGAAAGCAAATAAGCTCAAATAAGCTAATGATAAAACTAAATAAGCTAAAATTGACTTCTACTAACCTAAAAAGCTAAACTAATCCTAAATAAGCCATAACAATAAGCAGATAAGCTAAAATAAAGAAATAAGCTCTTTATATGTAAACTGATAGCCAAACAGCCCCTTAAGGCACCTTTGAGCTTAGCTTTAAGTTTTCTAGTGAAACCTTGAGACCAAATGGCTTATTGAAACTTAAACTTTTTTTTTGGAACAACAGATTTATTAAAACACAAAACTAGCAAGACGCTAGAATTACAACGTCACAAGATAAGGATTTTTGAGCCATTCAGTCCAACTGAACGAGGCTTTACACCTAAACTTACACCAATAATAAGAACAAGAAACGAAATTATCAAAGATAGCCGCCTTGGATGGATTTTTAGACTCGAACAACAACTTATTGCGAAAGGACCACATCGACCACCATAACACATAAAAAACTCCTTCGAGCACCACCTTAAGCTTAGCCGTAAGCCGCAGCAAGATCAACCAAATTAACCATTCCTCTTATGAATTAACATCCACGTAATCTATATTCCACCAAGAAGAAATCTTACGAACCACCTGCCTTACCAAGTTACATTGAAAGAACAAGTGACTAGAGGATTCAACCCCGCAGTCACATATAGGACATGACAAGGATTGAATATCCATACCGTGACGCGAAATATTAAGTCTAGTAGGAAGTGCATCCATCTTGATCTTCCAGGCAGTCACGTTCACCTTAATGGGCACATACTTCACCCAACGAGTTCTAGACCTACCTCCCGGGTATCTATTCTCATCAATCACCTTTCGAAAAGAGGCCACAGAAAAGTCTCCTGAATTAGATAGAGACCATACGTAATGACCAACTAGCTACTTAGAAATGCTTTTGAAAAGGAGTTTGGAAAACATTTGCTTAATGAAAAAGGCTTTTAAAAACAGCTGAATTACTCAGTAGGATCTGAGTTTTTGATTTTGTTTGAAAAGACAAATGGCAACTTTTGAGCTTAAAAACAGATAAGCAAATGAACTTATTTTGAAAAATCAAGTTGAGACAAATGATTAATGACCTAAAAGCTTCTTAAATAATGAAAATCAAAACCTAAAAGTTACTTAAACCTACTGAAAATTAAACTAGAAAATGACAGTTTGCTGTTTTTCCTATCTGGTGTATTTTGCACAAATATGACCCAAACTTTTATTTGACAAAGTGCAGGCTTAGAATACTTGATATTAACCCTTATAAAACATTAAAGTAAGAACAAGTGAAGCACTTAAATCAGCTAGAAATCAAATAAGCTAAAAAATTCTACTATTACTGACTTATATGCCACAGATTCAAGGATAAAGCTAGAAAACCTTATGAAAACTTGATTAAACCTACAAGCTACTCTAAATCCTGCTTATATAAACCTACTAATGAGATTTAAAGTGATCCAAAATGCCAAATGGCTTATGAAAGTACTAACTTCTAGTTAGTACTGTCAATAGCCAAACACCCCTTAAATTTACAAAATCCCATTATAAGCTTATGATAATGAGAATTAAAGCACAAATATCAAATACCAGATATTAAATAACTTTTAACAAACCTTATGAACTTATAACACTAATCAAATAAGCTAGAATCAATAAGCTAATAGTTATGCTAATATTTCTGGATTTTTAATGATTTAAGAGACAAAATTATAAAAATATAAAACTTAAAAACAGATAAGCAAACATACTTATTAAGCACAATAACACAAGATTAAACATAATTAAGCAAAAAATAAGCTGAAAATAATCAAATGAAATTATTAAGCTAAGAGACTTGAAATTTAAAGAAGACTTACAAAAGCCTTAGCTAAACAAAGGCTTTAAAAGCTCAAAGAGCTTCTTCAAGCTCTAGCTTATCACTAGGATAAGCTAATAAAGTCCTATGAGCTCATCCATTGCTAGCTTATCATCCAAAAAGCTTAATCCTATTTAGCAAAGGTAATAGACTGATTTTAATTGTTCAAGTATATTAAATGACTAATTTGAACTCAATATGAGCTTAGAGACTTAGAGAGCTTAAGATGAGCTTATTAGAAGCTTATGTGACATTAACAACTTATTAAACCGAATTTGAATAAAAGTGAGCTTTAGAAAAGTAAGAGCTTATTAAGGAAACTTAAATTGTATTAATAGAACAGCTGATTACAATACTGAAAAGGAAATTACATTAAGCTAACATTAAGCTAAAACATTTTGAAAGAAAAAGCTAAAATTTAATAAGCTGAAAAAAAAAATGAAAAACTAGCTAGCTCCCAGAATGTGTGTGATGAGGTCTGCTTTTATAGAGCTGAGATGAAGCGTCTAGGCCTTAAGTCTGTTACACGCTCCTTGTAATCTCGTACCTTGATTCTTTGCCCATCATTGGATCCATCCTTATGACCGTTGGATTGATTGAGTGAGCACACGGATTGCCAACATGGCATTCCGTGTGTCAAACCTTTGTGCTTCTTTTGCACTTGTTTTAGTGCAAATTTCATTGATTGGTGTGCTTCTTCCCATTAGCCGCGTGCCACTCTTTGTGGGATTGGACCAATGAGGAGCTTGAATGACGTTTCTTTGTGCCACATCACTGCTTGTTGCTTGAATTACTAATCCACACTGTTAATTTGAATTAACCATTTGTTTTGAGGTAGGTTAATTCATGAAGACGACGATGAATAGTAACAAGTTATTACCCGCCTTTTTTATCTGAATAGGAGGGGTTTGACTCAGGAGGGCTTGGGGGTTTAACTTGGGTCTTTTTATATCAAATAGGTTGGGCCGGGGTTGTTTGTTTGTGTTATTATAGAAAGATAACGACTGTTATATCTTTTTAAAAAGAGATAACGGTTGTTAGGACTTTAGGGACTTTTGGTAAAATTAGGTTTAACATTTAGGGCTTTTGTGGTATTTTGAGGGTTTTGGCATTTTGTGTTTGACCAAGCTTTGACCAAAGGTTGACTTTTGTTAACCATTGATAAATACTCCCGGCTCTTTTGCACTCTTTTCGTTCTCGTGTCCGTGTTTGTCCGGTTTTGACCGTTTTCTTGTGATATTTGCATTATTCGTACCTACACAATCACAAAGACAAAACAAGCAATATACAAGCATTTTATGCACAAATTTATCTTTTAAGGGCTATTTTTGGTATAGAAAGGATATGTGATTTCTCACATATCACACACATTCTATGCTCACCATGTGGTAGAAGGTCTCTAACTGCCTCTTTAAGACACTGTTACAAAGAATATATGATTAAGACACTATCTTGAATAATTAAATACATAATAAAGACTGTTTTTATCTACCTTATGGCCATCTGATATTATTGTCAGGTATGCTCCTCCAGCCAGGTTAAAGTCTTGACTCATATGATGTACAAACCATGCCTAATTCTTAGTATTTTCAACGCCCACCACTGTCCACGCCATAGGAAACATCTGATTGTTAGCATCTCTTCCCATGGCTGTCAAAAACTGACCTCTGGAAGTTGAAGTCAAGAAACATCCATCAAGTCCAATGACCCTTCTACAGCCTTCATTCCATCCATCTTTCATAGCTTTGAAGCATATATACATCCAGTTAAAGACAGTTTTCCCACCATCCAATGTTTCCACCTCTAATTTAATTGTAGATACATGATTTGATGTCAAAAGTTGATGTCTGTAATCCCATAGCTTCCCATAATGATCAATGAGACCACCTTCATAATCATACACTGCCATTTGCTTTGCCCTTTTACATTGGCCAAGACTAACATTGATAAAAAACCTCCCCCTAACATTTGCTTTCATTTGCCTGTATGTAATCTTAGGATTTTTTCTAACTTCTGTTGCAAACTGTTTTGCTATCCATTTGTATGTAACCAATGATCCTAAATCAAAATTCCTTGAACAAATGTGATTATGAATAAGTGTTTTGATTTGGGAAGTAGGCTCACCTTGCATCCATGATGCCCACAACCTAAATGCATAGCCCTTTTGTGAATAATCAGAATTAGGTGTAGGTTTTGGATTGCCCTTAGACTTAGGATTGACCTTAGACTTAGGATTGCCCTTAGACTTAGGATTCCTTAGACTTAGCCTTCACATGCTTAGACTTACTCCCCTCATCAATATTCTACTTACCTTTATCAGGGTTAGACTTACTCCCCTCATCAACCTTCTGCTTACCTCCTCATCATCATCAACCTTCTGCTTTCCTTTCTGACTAGAGCATCTTCCTTCTTTAACATTTCTTCCACACAAAACTGCTATAATTCTGTAGTCATTCCTTCTATACCATAACTGGTATCCATTAGCAACCCTATAATTAATCATACACTCTTTAAGCTGCTTTGGGTGCTCAAATTTCATGCCCAATAATGGTTGCATCTGATTCCATGGTACATTAGGATAATGAACAGGATATACCTCACCGGCTTTGACCTTAAATCTGTCATCAACTGCATTATCCTCAATCTCATCAGGTGTTAAACTAGTGCATTTTCTACCTAAATTAGCATTAACATCCTCATTCCTAATGTACTTACCATCAACTAACTTATTCAAAAAACTATCTTGAACACCTACATGTGCAATAACAACATCATCTTCACCTACATTCTCTGGACCAACATATGCAGATATATCTTCCAATTCAATTTCTTCTATTTCCTCATCTAGTTCTTCATCTACATTCTCTGGTGTCATATAATCAGCAATAACATCATAACCATGATATTCAACAAACAAATCTATTTTACCCCCATTATCAAATGCTGTTTTTATAAACATAGCTAACTCCTCATCATTCCTTAAAGGTTTCAATTGTTTACTAAGATCTTTTTTAGGAGCACAATAATAAATACTTTCAACAGGAAACTTACAACATTCTTTAATTATCTGCAGCAGTCTTGATTGGTTGGTTTTACCCAAATCAATATTTGGACATTTATCAACATCACCTTCACTATATTTAAAAGGATTTGCTGTAAAAATGCCTTCATGGTGTACAGATATGTGTATCTTCTTCCTCTTTATGTCAATTTAGGGTCAATTAGATCATGTGTAAATCTAGGGTTTTTATGATTTGGGGGTGGAAATCGAAAGTGTTTTGTAAAATGAATTAAGGTGTTATATTTAGTTTAAAGGTGTAAGTATTAACCGGTTAAAAAATAATTTAAAATGAAAAAAAATAGCCACGTCAGCTTTTATTAATGCCACGTCAGCTTTTATAAGTTCATCCGGTAACATGGGGCATAATAGCAAGTAAAGTGAAAGCTCACGTACTATCTGGGTAATATTTTGGGTTAACGTACCATATCGGTATATTTTATAAAGTACGTGGCTATTTTATGGCTTAAACCCTAGTTTTTGAGATAAAGAAAAATAGAAAAGAAAAAAAAGCTTGATGGATTGACTGACGAATTTAGCGCTGAGTCCTATAGCATTGGTTCTGGTATTGTCTTATGCCATGGGACGACACCATGGTTGTTAGTAACGGCACCCTTATGGCACCCTACTACATCGTGCGATTGCGAGTTTAATTATTAAACACAAAGTTTATTTTTATATAAAAAAAGGCACTAAATTAACATTAATTAAGCTTATAATATGGTTAAACGAAAACTATTTTCTAATTAAAATCAACTAAAAATTTCTTTTATGATAGTTAATACGTGCTGGTGAGCATTTTTTAGCATAAGGCTTTTGTAAAATCGAAAAACAAAATATCTTAGTTAAAAAAAAAATACGAAGTAGTTATGTGAAAGACAAATTATTTACACGCTTAAGCACTTATTATCGTACATGATATATGAAACTTGTCTAAGGCCGGAAAAAAAAATGAGGAAAAGTAAAGGAAAAACAATAACCGAAAACTAGGGTGTTTTTAGTTGGGGAAAATATTTTATTTTTCTAGAAAAATTTTCATTTAAGAATGAAAAAACTGAAAACTTGTTTAGTCGCACTTTTTTTCAATATTTTTCAAAAAAAACAAATTTCTCATTTTATATAGAAAAATAGAAAATCTCATTTTACTATTTTCTATTTCTTTTTATTTTTTAAAAAGAAAAAATACAACTCATATCTAAACAGGTTTTTAAAATTCTCAACTCTTCTCTAGACAAGAAAAATCATTCCCTTTTCTAGGAATTTAGAAACAGAAAAATATGAAAAATTTTCAATAACTAAACACCACCTTATGGGCCGTTTAGTTGGCGAAAATTATTCATATTTTTCAGTTTCTAATTTCCTAGAGAAGGGAATTGTTCTTCTTTTTTAGAAAAGAGTTGAGATTTTTGAAAATCCGTTTAGTTGGAGTTATATTATTTTTTGAGAAAAAATGATAATGAAAAAAGTGAGAATGATAAAATGGGCTTTTCACTTTTTTTTGAAAAAAATTGAAAAAATATAAGAATGAGAATCCCACTTTTTTTTAAATGTTGAAAAAAAGTGCGACTAAACGAATATTATAATATTTTCATTTTCAAATGAAAATTTTCTTAAAAAAATGAGATATTTTTCTCCAACTAAACCGGACCCCTTAGCCTTTCGAAAATGACAACAATGAAATAAAAATGAACAAAAATAACATGTAAAATGACAAAAACAAGCAAGATTATCCGCGCGTTGCTGCGGGCGTTAATTTTTCGCGCGTTGTTGCGGGGCATTATTCTTTTTTTTTCTCGGTTTAATTTTTTCGGCTCATGTTTAATAGTTTGCTTTTTTTCTCATATAAATGGCAATCGTGTATTATAGTACTTTTGTAAATTTTTTCTTATTATGTGCCCGAGTAGGTTTTCTTTATGTCGCATACTACGTTTTTTTTTCTTTCGCTATTTTGATTGTCGAGTATTTTTTATATGGGCGTATGTGTTTGGCCTATTCGCGGGGTATTTTTTTATCTGAATAAATCAGTACTTTTGTAATTTTTTTTGTGGGGTGTTATTTTTATTTATTTATTTTGTGCTGGTTTATTTTTTCGGTCTCATGTTTAGCAGTTTTTTTTATATAGGCGTATGTGTTAGGCCTAATGTCGCGGATATTTTTTGATCTGAATAAATCAGTGCTTTTGTAAACAAAAAAAATTCCTATTTTGTGTCGAGCAAATTTTTTTTATAAAGGAGAGGGGGGAGAGGGTTTGTAAAGTTTTTTTTTTTGCCCGATGAACAGTAACACCGCCGGGCATGGCCGATGGTCTACACTGTTCATCGATGAACAGTAGCCCAAACACTGTTCATCAATGAACAGTGTTTTGTCTTCTTGAAAAGGGGACACGTGACATGTGAAATGAGTATATATATAATGATAATTACTTTTTAAAAACAAACTATTTTGACTTCTCTACATCTTAAGAATAGTAACACTTTTTTTTAGAAACACTTCTTATTCTTTCCGCTTTTTTAATTATTAACTCGAAAACGCAATAACTAACAAAACTCAATTTAAGTGGTCACACTCAAAAATTGTCACACCCCGTACCAAGACCATTCATGATTCTAGGTTAATTAGAATATAAAGGATAAATACACCTTTGTGGTTTCGAAATGACCGTACTCACGGCTCTCATGTCCTTAGCTCATACTTTCGCGCAGTTTTTACATCTCTCATTTTTTAGCTTTTAGACCTTAGATGATAACTTAACTAGCTTAATTTTTAGCTCAAAAGTGCCCCATTAGGCTGTTTGGTTCTCAGTTTTAGCTAGAAGCCAAATTTGGTTTCTGAGCTTATGGCTTATTAAATTTGCTTAATTTGTGTTTCTATTTGCTTATTAGGTTAGGATTAAGTTACTTTTGGCTTATTTGGCCTTGGCTTAAGCTTGTAGCAGCTTATTGGCCAAGGTTGTTAAGAGTTAAAAGCTTTAAAGCTTTTTAAGTAAAACTGTCAACTTTTTATAGCTTATTTTTGGCTTATTCTTAGGTTTTGTAAAATGTATTTTTTTAAAAGTTTGTTAGTTTTGCTTATATTTTAGCTTTTTAAAAAAGAAAACAAAAAAAAAACAAATGTTTTCTAAAAAGGAGAGGCCACAGGGTCGAACCTGTGACCTCCCCGTAACACACCAACACCTTAACAACACCACACACTACCAACTGCCCTTGGGACTTTTTCGTTTATACTTTGCCATATTTAATACTTAACCCTCTTTTGTCTATTTTGCTTATCTGAGGTTTTTAGCTTTTTAACAGCTTATTTGTTCAGCAAATTTTCTAGCTTTTATTTTTCTTAGGATGTTCATAGTTTAAAGTAATTTCTGTATTTTTTTTAGAATTTTGAAAATTAGTCTAGTATTTTTAATTAATTTTTTAGATTAAATCAGTTTTTAATTCATAATAAATAAAATAAAAGTCAAAAAAACATCATTCTTTTTTTCAAAATTTTCTTTTATCATTTAGGACCTTTAAAAATTAAATTTGCTTTTGTAGGGTTTAAATTTGATAATTTAGGTTTTAGAGTCGCGTTTTTAATTCCCGTTAACGTTTTTTAGGTTCGATCTTTAATTGCTTTCATTGTTTACTTGCGTTTATTTGTTTTTGCATATTATTAGTAGAAATAGAATACAAATAAAAAATCTTGATCAATTAAACACGCGATCACGAACTTAACTTCGATTTCAATTCACGCCTCGTCGGGAAACGACTCGGGAAGGTTTTGGATTTTACTTTGGATAAAAGTAATCTTTTAAAAACCTTACGGAATACTTACTCTCTCTCATTATTTGATATTTTGATTTTAATTATATATATATAAGTATAATTGAGTTTTCAAGAGATCAATTTTTGGCGTCGCTGCCTGTAACACCCCCAAAAATGGGTCGCAGCGGAATATGGGTTTGGGAGCGTTACTTCATAATACCATTGCTCAAGTATGAGAGAACGACCTCTAACTGTGTCGTTTGAAAGGAAATCTTGAATTATTTAGACTCCAATGCATATCACATAAGCCAATAGCATCTAATTCATTTAGAAAACATGCGTAAAATGTCAACATAAGTAGGTGAGTCATGGATTTGTTTAAGTATAAATGTTGCACCACGTTTTGGTACAGGTATGCATGACATTAAAATCCCCAAATAGTCACAAAATTTATAAATAAGTTGGAAGCTATTGTTCAAAGTATTGCCACTTTATTCAAGGAACGTTACTTTTTCAAGTGTGTATAAAACCTGATTACGTTTACTCTTAAGTTCATGAAACCGACTGCTCAGACTTGTATGCCCTTATATTCAGGCACGTAATTGTCTCAGTGTGTGTGTGTCTTCTGTTCGCTCCGACATGCTATAAGTTCGTTGCCAGGTGATAGCTAATCACCGATCGGAGGCTTGTCACACCCGAATAGATCTATTTTAGCAATTCCAGCGCTACCCTCAGTAAATCACAGGTTCAATGCTTAGCTTAATCGTAATCATTTCTCAAAAAGTAAAGTATGTATTTGTGACCAAAAAATAAAGTCAATAATGTATCCATAGGAGCTTGGTATGAGTATGTAACCAATTTGTAATCAACCATGTAAATGCATTGCAAACCAGCCTGTTCTCACCCCACACACATAAGTAAAAAACCTGTAAAACGTGAGGCTCTAAACTTCCTCGAGTGGATGGTTAACAAGATAAATCACAGAAATGCGTCACGATACGTCCGGAATGAACCTAATCAATTATAGGTCCTAGGTAGTTACTAAGTAACTTTTGAATAAACTACTACCAATATAATAATTCTATATAGCTTACCTCACCATTAAATTATGTTTGTGAAATATATTTAGTTACGTTTTGATAACTGATAACGTTTTGTTCGTACTCGTATAATGAACAAATAATTTCAATCGTTTTGTAAAAATAAATATTTATAACGTTTAATAGACATGTATAAATTTTCTATAAAATGATTCTAAAATGTTGTTGGTAAAAAAATTATATTAAAACGAACCAACACTATTCACTTCAGGGAAATAGTAGCAAAGTTAAAATAGGTGTGTAACTTTCGCGTTTTAAGCACGTTTTGTACGTTTTTATGTCCCGCTTTCGTATTAGAGGTTATCAAATATTACATTTTCATATTTTTGACCTCATGGAGAACAGTACTTTTTATCTGTTCATAACAGTTTTATAAAATTATTCGTCATAACATCGTTGGTTTTAAAGTCGTATTGTATTCGTTTTACTCCGTTTTTTAGTGATTCTTTCCGAACGTCTTTTTTAAAAAAAAAGTTTATTATATTAATGATTTGTTTTTCAAAATTTTCATGTCTGAGATGAATAGTAACTTTTATTATAATTATTTTATACAAGTATTTTATTATCGTACACTCGGCGAAATTCATAAACTCTTCGTTATTATATCCACATTACGATTCTTATTGTTTTGGAATCCTAAAAATATATGTGATCTGAGAAAAATAACCAATGTTATATATCAGTAGTATTTTGTAACTTGTGTTTATAAAATTTCTTTTATAAACCCGTTTATTAACGTATAACTTGTAATTAGCGTATCTCATTCGTTATAAATTGGTTTTCGAGTTTTTACATGCCCCCGGATCCTTGTGAATGTGAGTATTTGATAAAAATATAAATAAAGGTTTAAACATTCGCATTAAACAGAAGCTTTTGAAGTTTTTGCTATAAAAACATGTTTACAACTAGCTTTTGTACCTATTACGCTTAAATCATTTGTTCCAGTCTCTTACAAACACTTCTTTTCACATGTCTTCCATCCTTGGGTCTCTAGTCCATGATTATTCCCTATAAAGTCCCGGAATCAAAGATCTACTGTGTACAATCTTCTTTATCCATACCCTTTCATAAGTAAACCATTTTACGATAACTTGTAAATATATACTTTTTATACCCTAAACCCACCAATTACCTTAACTTATCCTACCATTAACCTGCTAATATCATCCTGGTAACATATAACCACGTTTTCCAAGTCATAAACAAGTGTAAAAATCTATTTTTACAAGTAAACAAGTTCTTAGATGGTGATTAACTATACACACATTATATATGCATAAAATCATGAAAGTAAAGAGATTAAGGTTTTTAGACAACCTTAATATGATGTGTGGTGATGAACAATGTGATCTAAACCCTTGTTTAGCTACTTAACCCAAGCTTACCACACTTGAAAACCCTAAAACCACTTGAAACCCTAATCTTGCTTTCTTGCTTAATTAACCCTTGTAAACTCCAAACCAAACCTTCTAATCACCCTGGGACATCTTAGATATGTTGTAAGAATGTATGTAAATGTTGTAAATAATTTTTGTATGAGTTTGGTTGATGCCGTGGGTTAGAGAGGAAACAAAGAGAGTGTTTTTGTGTTTTTCACTAAGTAAAATGAGAGTGTATGTGTATACTTTCTAGCTAGGGCATTATATACTCATTTGACTAGTCCAATACACTATTAGGAAGGTCTTTGGTCAAAAGAAACATTAGGAGTGAAATGAGGAAGTCTTATGGTCTTTGTCTAGTGAAAGTCTTAAGACTTTATTGAGAAAAGTTTGTACAATATCAAGTTGGAAGAAAATGAGATATTTCCTTTGATATTTTCTATCAAATCCGGCCATGGGTTGATATATATGATGATTTTTAATAAATTTTGGGTATTAGGTATAATTTTGGGTATTTGTTGAAGCGTAGAAAGTTTTGGTGGTTTCCGGAGAATGCCTCAACGTATTTTATCGCGAACGTATTACTTTACGTAACCAATAAACAAATAAATAAAACAAAAACAACAAACAAAACATACAAAAAACCCCAAATAGTTAATAAATTATCTAAAATAATTACTTAACACTTGCTTGATGTAAACATTTAATTGTTTGATGCCCGTTTATATTGAAAGATAATTTTTAGCTTACGCGATTTAACTTAACGATTACGATTTAAAAGCAAACGCGTACAATTATATATATATATATATATATATATATGTATAGCTAAAGAAATATCAAAATTTTGGCGCTGTTGCCGGGGAGGTGTATGCGATTATCAAGTTTACGTTTGAAGATTAGTGTTTGAAGACCCTTCCCCGTGAAGTTATCACTTTCATTTTTGAATATTTTCTTCTATTATCAAGTAATCAAAAATTCCAAAAAAATTAAAAAACAACAAAATCAACCGATGTTTCACTTGTGAATTCGGCTCACCTTTAGATTACAAACTATAAGAGAGGTATAAGGATGGTTGATCCGATGAACTTCGACCCTATAGGAGAAGGTTTTTAAAACGCTTCGCGTTTACCCACTCCTCCGCTTCTTTGTGCGTTTTCTAGGGAGCTACCACACACCTTTGACTATCAGTCCCAAAAATATTTTTCTTTTATATTTATCTTTCATAAAAATCTAAAAATAATCTTGTTATCCTCCTATTTGTTTAATTCTAATGTCGTCATACAACCGACGTGGTTGTTTCAAGTGTGGAGGTCCGTTTGGTGGTCTATATTGTCGACAATGTACTTGTGAGCGGTGTATAAGAAATTATACGGATGAAGTTTGTGCTTTATGCTGTTATGAATTTGAAAAATCATTCGTTAATGATTCAAATCCAAATTCTTTCATTGATTCTCCAAATATTTTCAACCCACCTCCACAACCCAGACGTATTCTTATGAGTTTTATGGAAACAATGCTCATTATGGTTACGATTGTCCACCTCAAGTTCCATTTATCTATAATCCGAAACCGTGTTACAATCAAGACTTTGATAATGATTTTCCACAAAGTTTTCAAAGTTACCCACAACAATATCTTTGTTGTGAAAACTGCGGGGGTCCTCATGAGACTTTTCAGTGTCAACCGTTGAACCAAAATTTCTATGAACCTAATCTTTGCTATAATTCTAATTCTTCCAGTTTTGACCAATATCAACCCCCGCAGTATACCGTCATTCATCAACCTCCTCAAGAAACGAGTGTGCAAGCCAGAGAAAACCTAATGAAATCTATACAAACCTTTTTAAAGAAGTTTAATCGTATATCTTTTAGAGAAACGCCAAAGGTTTTATTGCTAGCTTGGGAGAAATTTTTTGAAATTAAGCATGCTTTTAAAGAAAAGCAACATCAACCAGAGGATATACAAGAATTGCTTCATAAACTTCTTAAAGATTTGCAAATATATTCCAACCCCCGTAGTTTCCCGTCATTCATCAACCTCCTCAAGAAATAAGTATCCAAGATATAGAGGATCTGAAGCAACAGTATTTAGATGGAATGAAAAGTTTAACTAATATTAAGGATTATCGTAATGAGAAGATTGATATTGAGATTAAGATTAATGAGCTTAAGGAAAATTTCAATGGAATGAGTATTGAAATTAATAAAAAGAAAAAGCTTCAGCAACTAGAGTAGGTGGCTAATCTTAGTACTTATCCTTCGCGACATTTCAATTCTTTTTGCTACAACGATGATGATGATGATGATGACGGGGAGTTTTCTATCCCTATGAGTGAAGTTTATAAAAGTTCCCCTATTGCAATCACATCTGTCTTACCAACCGAGGAGCCCGATAACTCTCTAAGTATGGGGGACGAGCATCTTATCACTATTCCAAAAACAGAATTGGACAAATTAATAAAATCTAGTGTTGAGAACCTTGTCCTAATCCCAAGTGAGTCCGAGGATTTTTCCGATATCGAAAGTGAGTGTGATGTGCCCGTTTGTGATAATTTTACAACTTTCTCTTTGATATTGACGACGATTTTTCCTCTAGTGACGACGAGTCATTTTCTGATGAGGACGTTCCGAAGGAAATTTATTCGAACCCTCTTTTTGATGAAGAAATCATTTCTACTAAGATGGATCCGCATCACTTTAATGCTGAGTCTGATCTTATAGAATCTTTGCTTAATCGAGATATTTCGATAGTTTCTTCTTGTGAAGATCGTTTAAGCTCTTGTTTGTTTAGAACATGATCTAAGATGAATTAATAACAAAGGCGGAATATTCAAATGTTGAATCATTGTTATTAATACAAGGTTTTTCATCATCATCACCTAAGATACATGACTACTACAAGCCCCAATCTTACCTGATCAATGGTAAGACGGTTACATCAACAGGAATCATAAGATCCTTAGGGCTACACCACCATGCTAGAATCTATCTCTTGTGGGACGTGTAAACCCACACACATTTTACACCTTTGGTGCACACACACACTTTTTGGCACACTGAAAACTATATGCCTGGACCTCCTTTTATAGCATAAGAAGGTTAAGGTTTACATGGAAACTAATAAAAGATATTAAATAAGTAAATCATCTAATGTTTATCTTGATATCTTTTCATCTTTATCTTTATGTTGACCAAATCTTCATTATCTCCTATATCTTATAGAATCTTGCAATGACAACTTTGGTCCTTCTTGTTTCCATCTTGTTTCATTCATGTTTTTTCTTATCAACTTAAATATAATTCCCAACAATCTTCCCCTAGTTGATAATGACAAAACCAAATAAGCACAAACTTCCCCTGAAGTTAATATACGAATGAAACTTCCCCTTAATCCATACTATATCACCAAGAATCTACAAGTTGCAAAATCATCTTTGAATCATCTTCCCCTTTTTGTCATAATCAAATGGGGAACTAAAGTATGCAACTTTGATCTTTACAACTACGAACCAATACCACACTTCTAATTCAGCCTTCCAACAACTCAAATTGCCCACCATTACGCACCATAAGAAAAATGAAATTGAGCAGTAGAAACTTACACTGGTAGTAGTAACAAAGGCTAGCAGTAGTAAAATACCTGTTCACCTCAATTATAGCATATTAATGGTTAAACATTTTAACATTAGCATCCCCTTGAAACCCATATGTTAACCATATCTTTGAATTAGGCTCATACGTAATGATTACTGATGAAGAAAACTAAGTATTACCAATTTGATGCTGAAGAAGTAGAATAACCCAAACTTGTGTCTTATGTCTTGCACTAAAATATGATAAAGAAACTCACACTTCTTCTCCGAGAGTAGACCTCGATCTCTTGATAAAATCCTCATCTTCTATGAGACACTGAGCACAACAACGTAACTCCTTTAAGTGATAGTAAATACCTGTGAGTACTACAACGTACCTCCTTACATCAGGTAAAAACTAGATTAATCAAGTCTTTATCAATAAAACCATGAAAGCACGAACAAGTTATCTCCAAGACCAAAAGATATAATAAGAACACGCATCTGAAAAATCCACTTCATCTTCAAATTAGTGATAAACAACCTTCTTCGTAATCATTTAAATCAATGAATCCAAAAACAAGCCTTTTCAAACATTTAAGAACATGTAAACCATAAACCTTTTGTGTGTGTAAATCCAAAAACCAAAAATCTTATGTGTGTTATCTGATATCTGTCAAAGCTAGCAGTACTAACTTCTTTTATCGGACAAGGCTAGCAGTTGTAATTGCTTCTAGCAGTACTAACTTCCTTTAACCCAAACAGTATTAACATAGGAAGCAGTATTAACTTTATTGAACCCGAGCAGTATTAACTGCTTAAATTCAATAGCAGTATTAATATCATGAAGCAGTATTAACTTTTTAATCCCAAGCAGTAGTAGCTAACTGCTTTTACCACAAGCAGTAGTAACTGCTTTTTAACGCTAGCAGTATTAACCAACAATAATAACAGTAGTAACTGCTTTTATACCTTAGCAGTATTAACTCATGACTTACTACTGTTCTTCCATACTAGGCAACACAAAGTACATTAGCAGCATTAACCATCCTTGGCAATATTAACCATATACACTAGCATCATTAATATGTACTTGAGCCCTAGCAGCATTAACTGAGTCGAGCAATACTAATTTACAAGCAGCATTAATCTTCTTTAACAACATTACTTTGTAACAAATATAACTTGTAGTAACTATCCTTATTTACCAAGGTTGAACTAGTAACCAGCTGACCTAGATCATTGCCTTGAAAGTTTCCATGTTTCTGATTTAAGCACGATAATGATCAAGAATAACATTAACATCCATTCTCTTCAAAATCATGACCACCATAGTTACATTAGTCTTGCAAACCCCAACTTTATACAATCACGGCTTATCAAGAAAACACTAAAAGAGTTTGAATGAATTCATACCAAGCCGTGTATACACCACATCAGATCCGAATAAAAAAAATATACTAACCCTAATTGTCTTTGGTTTGATCAGTTAGAGCACAATGGATCAAAAAGAAACCTAAATAAATACTAACAAAGCTTACCAATCGTATTGTTCTTTTTTTTATATTTTCAGTATTACATACCTATATAGGGTAGAGAGGACGAATTATATGCATCATATAGATGAATTCTTCAAAACCCAAATAAAACTGTTCACCACATGATTTCTTGGAAAATAGGGTTTTTAGGGTTTTCTTTAAAAAAAACCTTGAACCACCCCCCCCCTACTAGACCCTAAGAACCTAGATCAGGCCATATGGCTTTGTACCAATTGTGAAGATCGTTTAAAAGTCCTGTTTGTTTAGAACATGATTTGATGAATTAAAACTTAACGGCATAATATTAAACTGTTGAATATTGTTATTAATACAAGGTTTTTCATCTTCACTCACATAAGGTTAATGACTACTACAAGCCCCAATTTACCTGATTTAATAAGGGTTAAGCGGTTACATCAACAGGAATCATAAGATCCTTGGGGCTACACCACCATGCTAGCATCTATCTCTTGTGGGACGTGTAAACCCACACACATATTTTACACCTTTGGTGCACACACACATACTTTTGGGCATAATGAAAACTATATGCTGTGACAGCCTTTTAGTAGCATAAGGGAGGTTATGGTTCATAGAAACTATAAATGATCTAAATAAGTAAATCATCTAATTTTTATCTTGATATCTTTGATCTTTATCTTTATGTTGACCAAATCTTCATTATCTCCTACATCTTGTAGAATCTTGCAATGACAACTTTGGTCCTTCTTGTTTCCATCTTGTTTCATTCATGTTTTGTCTTATCAACTCAAATATAATTCCCAACAATTGATAAGGATCGTTTAGCCCATCTAGGGAATTGTTTTAAGACTTAATATTGATTGATTGCACAACGGAATAATTAGAAGCAATATTATCATACTTAGTTTTTTATTCATACGTTTTCCCTATTACACTAACATATTATTTGGGGCGCTTCACCAATAAACTATGGTGACTATTCGACTCTCATTAGTCCGACTTGACTATCTAAACTATCTTAGACTCTCTTTGGGAGAGCTCTAGTTTTCTATAGATGGATATGTAATAAACCTATGTCTTGATCTCTTTATATAGGGTAGAGATCCATGACTTACAAAGGAAAGTAAATTAACTAGATTGGATAAACTATTTAAATTACATTAAACCACATTAATATGTTTCCTAATTATCCTGTAGAATATTTGACCAAATCTTCATATTTCTCCACTGCCCTTGTAGAGTTTTATAATGACGACTTTGATCCTTTTGTTTCATTCTTTTATTCATTTTGTCTCATCAAATCAAGAATCCCAACAATCTTCCCCTATTTGATGATGACAAAACAAACAAAGTCATGTACGAACTTCATCATAAAGCCAAAGCTTCCCCTGAAGTTGAGATGTAATCATCTCCCTGAATGAAACAAAACTTCTAAGCTTCCTTTGTATCATGTCACCACATATAATAAGCTGCAAATCAATAAACTTGTAATCTTCTTCCCCTTTTTGTAATCATCTAATAGGGGTCTTCTGTAGATATGCAACTTGGATCATAACAGCTACCAACCATATACCACAACTACTAATCCAGCCTTCCAATACTCAAAATACCTGCCATGAACATAATACGAAAACGACTTTGTGCAGTAGAAAAACAAACTATGATGTAGGTAATAAATAACTAGCAAAGTAGTAACGAAAACCCACTTCCCCTCAAAGTGGTGCATGTAGTGGTTAAACATTTAATTAATAAGCTCTCCACTGTGAATCCAATATGTTTTAATCCCATCTCTGAATCTCGAACATGTTGGCTAATGTAGTGATCACTGATGAAGAAAATAGAGTATAACGGAATTTGATGAAGAAAGTGGAATCTTCCCAAACTTGTATGCTTATATCTTAGCACTATCACGTGTAACGTTCGTAACTTATTACTAAGACCAAATATAAGTAGACTGCAACCTTCTTAACCTAAATCCTCATCTTCTATGAGACACATGACTAAACGTGATAGAAGATGTAAGCATTTGAGCACCCTAAGAAAAATCACATCAACTCTTGCTAGATTCTATGTTCTAGTCAGTCTGTCACATCGTTTATAAGCACGAAACAAGTTTCTCCTGCTAAAAGGTGATATAATGACACACATCTGTGAAATCAACTACAACATACAAATAAGTTGATTTTCAAATTGTCTTCGTAAGCACATCTTCAATAAATCTCCAAAATTACGAGCCATAATCAATAAGATTAAAACTATTTTGGGTGAAAAATAGTCTCTCGTCCCGAGATCCGAATCATCCAAAAACAAAGTTCTGTTGATATCGAACAAGTCCTAGCAGTACTAAACTTGCTTTGCGAACGACTCTGCAAGTATTAAAGTTTCAAATGCAACAGTACATTAACTCACTCTTTTTTTTTACTTTTTTTTACAGTTAGCGACACTTTATTTTGTTACTAACCCGTCGCCAATCTGTCACTAAATTGGTTCTCTTTCCTCCTATTCGGTTAGTGACACATTTAACTGTTGCTGAACCGTCGCCAACTTGTCACTGTTGTGTCGCTAATCTGTCAAGCAGTACTAAACAAAACAAGCAGTATTAACTTTTGTTTTCACTCAAATAGTACAAATCACAAAAGCCAGCAGTATAAACTCTTAAACTTCAAATCCAAACATGTGTAACTGCTTCCCCTTAAATAAACAACGATAATAATATACACCTCAGCTAAACACGTTTACACGATGAAGCCTTAATACCTTCCAACCAGTTAAAACCACAAACTGCTTTCAAATAGTAGTACCAAATCATACACGCAACATCATTTGGTTATCATAGGATCATCATGTCAGCAATAATAATCATGAGCACCACTTGGCAGAATTAACGTGAAAACGAAGCAGTACTAAGTTCCTCGTTGGCAGTATAAATATCCATGTAGCAGTATTATAACATACTGACCGTCTTAATTTTGTTGAGAGCACGTTACTACAAAACTCACAAGCAGTATTAATGAGCACGATCAGCATTAAGTCTTTTCTTCTGGCAGTAAACGAGCAGTACTAATGTTGATTATCAATCAAAACCATAACCACTCAACCATAACTGTGCCAGCTTCATCAAGACTAGAAACTAGATTTCTTGAACGCTGTTATAGTGACTGTATGTCAAAACCTAATAATAAAAAACCTTTGACGTATAACTGCATTCTTCAATTCTCCATATTGCTGCTATTAAATAACATGAAATTGTCTGAGCATTCACAAACATCAGATCCAAACTCACCAATAGACCTGCTGGTTTTTAGAACTTAGAGTTTCTTTGTCGGCACCTTCTGCTGTTCATCATTTGTCTTTATTACTGCTTTTAATAATACAAACAAATCATAGAACCTGCTGTCTCTTTTCTGCTATAAGAGACTCAACATAGTAGCCATTAATATCAATAGAACACGCTGATCCTACTAACAACAGTAAACAATACCTTATTTTCTGTTTTCATAATTAGGGTTTGTAAAATCCTAGTTTTACCAAAATCACCTTTTACTCAAAAATAGATAATGAACACAAAACTAAAACTTAGTAAACCCTAGATAATCAAGAAGCAACTGCTTGATACCAATTGATATCGGATTTCTTTAGCCCATCTTAGGATTGTTTTTCAGTTAATATTGATGCAAAAGCGGAATTATTAGAAAGCAATATTATCACACAAGGTTTTGTATTCATACGTTTTCCATTATCGCCCAACTATAAATTTGGGGCTACCCAAACTACTATGGTGTACTATTCGACTCTCATTAGTCGACTTGCTAGCTAACTATCTAACTCATCATTAGGAGAGCTCTAGTTTTTATGGCATGGATATGTATAAACCTATGTCTATATCTCTTTATATTAGGATAGATCATGAATTTAAAAGGAAGTAAATCAATAGATATAGGAAACAATTTAAATTATCATTAAACCACATTAATATGTTTCCTAATATACTATAGAATATTTAACCAATTCTTTATTTTTCTCACCAGCTTGTAGAGTTTTTTTAATGACGGACTTTGTTCTTTTGTTTCATTCTTTTATTCATTTTGTCTTATCAAATCAAGAATCCCAACACTTCTCCTAAGTTTGATTCTCTTCTCGAGGAGTTCTCCTATGAACTCGCTCATATTGATTTGATTTCTCCAGAAATTGATGAAGCCGACTTTGATCCTAAGGAAGAAATTCGTCTTGTTGAGAAATTGTTGTATGATAATTCATATCCTCGACCTCTGAAAGAATTTAATTTTGAAAATTATGATGCTGTAATCGAATCTTTCTCTCCATCTCCTATCCCCGTTGAGGAGATTGATATTTTTCTTGCTCCGAATGACTCGATACCACCTGGTATTGAGAATGACGACTATGACTTAGAAGCGGATATTTTTTTTCTTGGAGAATTGCTTACTTATGATCCCCTTTAATCGTTATTATGTTCCATCATCCCCTCGTCCTCCTGAGAAACCACCGGATGATGATGATGTTTACTTTAATATTGAGCCCGATACGGGAGTTTTTACAAAAGTGGTGGATGATATTTTGGATAATTCGACAAGATAACTTTATGTTCATGTGCCTAATGTTTTACCCACCCTTCCCGCTCTTTCTCCAATGTTTGACACTTTGCTTCTATTTTCATTCGAAAATGACGACAAAGTTTTCAAATCTAGAATTCTTGCTTCTAATGAGGGAGTATTTTAAATCTCCTCATCTCTTATCTCATCGGGGCTTTAAAGCTTTCCAGGTCATTTCTGATTTTTCTGAAAGCCCGATGATGATCTATGGAGAAGCCATTCCTCTCTTGGATGTTCCGTTTCTCCATTTCTATCCTCTTTGACCAGCTTAAGTATGGGGGATCGAGTCAAGCTTAGTGACTCTTTAATAAACAAGCACTTCGTGGGTGGCAACCCATGCTTATCCTAATATAATTATAGTAGTAGTAATGAATAAGTGTGCGTGAGGAGGTTCGCCTCTTCCTTTCTCGTGTTTTATGTTTTGTGATGTTTGTCCAGGATTGTCTCGGATTTTTGAAGCCTCTCGTGCTCGTGGTTTTGTCCTTCGTTCACTCGAGCTTCAATCCTTAGCATGATTATGGGAATCCAATATCCTAAATCTTATTGACTAACGTTTATCTTTGAGCATAATTAATAAACGGCTTTAGATTTACGTAGAGACCCTTCTTAAAACATTGAGGACAATGTTTTATTCTGTTGGGGGATACTATCGATTGGGGGAAAATATTTTGTGTGCTACCAGTCTGTTGTTGTTTTTAGTAAATCCCGTTTTTGCCACCAAAATACCAAAATAATGAAAAAATTTAAAAATTTTCAAAAATAAAATAAGTGTTTTTATCACAATGTTGACTTTCCTGCTAGGTAGAATAAGAATAAATTTTGACTCGATCGAGCGTGTTGAGCTCTTAGCTTTGTCCTGTAACCGTTATAAACTGGACTAAGTATTCACGGATCTTTTTGTTAAAGATTTTAAATTTGCGAAAAACGAGAAATGATAGAGTTAATTATGAGTAAGATGCTAAACAATGATTAGTTGGAAATCTTAAGAGCTCATAAGTGTAGTTTGTGGCTTTTTCTCCCATAAGCTTCTACCCGGACTAATAATACGTGCTCTTTTCGAAAATTAAACTTAAACCAACGATTTTTGAAGTATAGTCGATAACAATATATATTTAGTCTTAGTTCAAATTTATACTTAAATTTTCTAAAAAGAAAATTTCTTTATATCGTGGTAATAAAAAGTGTAAAAAAATGAAAAAATGAAAAATGAGGTAATAATAATAATAATAAAAACTGTGGGCTAATAAAAGTTTACTGCATCTTGCCGGCTCACAACCAATGTTGCAGTCTTCTAAATAAGGCACATAGTAATTATCCGAGACTGATAAAAGTTTGCTGCATCTTGCCGGCTCACAACCGATGTTGCAGCCTTCTAAAAGGTCGAGGATTTCCTTAGTTTAAAGGATGTGTAATTATATTAAGTGTAATAAATGTGATTTAATAAATATAGGGAAAATCTCTTTTTCTTAAATTTAAATATGCTTTTGAACTAAGACTATTTCGTTTTAAGTTGTGATTTTATGTATATACGGGAAATCCAAGGGTTTTGAAACCGAAGGTCCGTGAGTCCCGATACTAGTCTCTGTGGGGTGTCAAAAGCCTGGTCACTTAGCCGCAAGGTTGGGATGTGCCGAGACGAAAGTCGCTACATGGGATGATCTCGCCTTCAAACTCATTACTTTTGGGTGGAACGTGAAGCATAGAAATTTTGCAAAACGTTTGATCTATGGTTGAAATTCGAAATAAGCACATTCACCTAAGATATAATAATTGTCGGGAGCGAAAAGTTTCACAAGGTACAAGTATGAGTAGTGTTAGCATCTTAACTTGTATTTAACGGTGATTTCGTTTTAAGCTTGGTTTGGGACAAGTGAAAAGTCGGGGACGATGAATTTATCCTTTTGGGCATTTTAGGATTAAAGTGCTTCTTATTCCGTGACCCTTAAAGTTATGAAAATAACGAAAGTCCATACATTCTAGTTAGTTGCTTAAAAAGAAAAAGTACAAAAAAATGAGAAAAAAGGAAAAATACAAAAATATGTGTGGTAATAAGTGTAGATTTATAAAAATGGTCAAAACGGGGCTTTTCAAAACTTATGAGTCTTTAATTCCCTTTGATGAACACTTAGCTACTTTTCGAGGTAATTAGTCGAGGGGGATTGAGATTCTTGGTTTTCTAAAGTGTTTACTTATGGCATTGCGTGAGGACACGACAATAGTTTAGTATGGGGGATTTTGGTATGTGCTTAAATACACATACTTTTTACCTAATAAAACGACCCCAAATGACCAAAAACGGACATAAAATGCCAAATATATGCTTGTTTTGCTATATATACTGTGCAGGTACCGGATATTCACTAAAGGACAAAAACAAATCCAAAACTGACAAAACCGAGCACGGGATTAGAAAGAGCACAAAAAGTCAAAGTCAACCAAAAAGTCAAAGTTAACCAAAAAGTCAAAGTCAAAAGTCAAAGACGAAGCCGATTCCGTAGAAATCTTAAATGGGCCAACCCGTACCCATTTAATGGGCCGAAATGCATTTATATACCCATTTTGGGCCTTACAACAATCCGCAGCCTAATGTTTAAACAACACTTAACGAGCCTATTGATGAGGCTGTTAAGTCATTAACACCACAAATCCCACAAGGACCTCCCATGTCAAACATGTATACAACGTGAGGGGTTATATTTTCCAACTTCCCCAAACTCTCATCCCAAGTCAAACCCAGTCAAATAAACAAAACCACTTCCTACCCTTTTTTTACTATTCTGTGTCTTCCCCGGTTTTCTCCTCGTGCAACACTCAAACCCAACTTACATAATATAAAACAAATTACACCATGGGCAATCCCACACAGCCCCATTCGTTGAAAGAAGATGACAAGAAATCAAGGGATAAGATCACTTGGCTTGGGGCCAAAGAAAGATGAAGGGCTAGGATGAAGCTTTTGGTTTCCTCTCACACAACAAACACAAGAAGCACACATTCAAAGTCCCATGCAGTTTTAGTATTTTGTATAAAGAGTTTTAGACTTCTTCATTGTAATGATATGGTGTAATCTAGGAGTAGTGTAGCTTTAATTTACAGCTTATTTACCAGCTTATTTTACTTACTATCATTTACTTTTTAAATCTTGTAAACCTTTAATGTTTTAATGAAATTTAAAATGTTATGCAAATCTGTCCTTTAAGCTCTTAATGCACATTTAGCTTATTAACTTTAAAAGTTAAGTTACAAGCTTTCCATAAGATCATTTTGATCTACAAACCTTTTTAGCTTTCTCAAAAGCCTTAAACGTTATTTTCCTGTTTTATAGTTCGTGTACACAAAGATCATGTTTTATAGCTTTTGGTTGATTCGCCTAACTGGAAGGGCTTATGGGTTTCCAGCTTGTTTAATACAAGCTGGAGCTTAGTAGATAAGCTCATAGAGCATTTGGACCTTGTTTTGAGCTAAGGTCATTAGTATGTTCCATTTTCCATTTTTTCAGCTTATTTATGCATTTGCTTATTCTCTGCTTATTTGTGCTTAATCTCTGCTCGTTTGGGCTTATTCTGTTTACTTATAGCTTATTATGTTGCATTGATAGTTTTAAAGTAGCTTTTATTAAGTTTTTATCAATTCTGTCTTAAAAAGTGCTTAAACTGCTTATTTGGTCCCAACTTATTTTAGTGCTTTTTTTCCTTTAAGAATTACTTGTATGACCTTAATAAGTTTAGATGTTAATCTGTCTTAGTTTCTAAGTCATTTAAGGATCTGTTCTAACTTATTAAGTGGTTTAGTTTCTATAGGGTGTTTGGTTAGAGCTAAAAGTATAGGGTAAAAAAATATGTAGACATGGCATTTAGTTCTCATTTGGTTTTAATAAGGCTTAATCTTAGTTTTAATTTTGTGTTTAAATGATTTAGGACTAATTCTAAAATAGTTTTGAAAATTTGTTTTATACTCAAAAGACAAAATTGTAATCTCGCTTTTTTTTGAAAATTTTTTTTATCTTTAAAGCTATTGCTTAATTGTTGAAATGCAATTGATATGGTTTTTATGTTAAAGTATTGTTTCATTTGGTTCATTCTAAATCTGTTTTAAGTGTTCCAGTTACCTAAAGAGTTTTTAAACCTTTAAAGTGAGGCTGCAAATTTTCATTTTAGTTCAAAAAGTCCAATAATATAGCTTACACAGTCAAGTTCAATCTCGTTTTCTAGCTTAATTATTAGTTAGTTTTGCTTAAGTCCAGTTTGTTTAAGTCTTTTTAGTAGGATTCTCAAGCTGTTTGTAACTTTTAGATTTTTACTAGAGCTTATTAGTCCTTAACTCTAGCTTAAAATTAGTCAAAAATTCCCTTTTAAGTCCTTTAGGGACTGCTGTTTTCAAAGCCTTTTGAAACATTAGCTTATTACTTTTTGCATGTCTTTTTAGTCATATTAGCTTATTAGGTTTAAGTCTTTATCTATTTTTGTTTTAGCTTATTTCAAATGTTATTTTATTTTATATGGTAGACTTGGTATTTAGTATAGTGTTCCTGTAAACCACTTTTTGAAGTCAACTTTTTTTAGTGTCTTTGTAGTCTTTTCAGCTCATTTAATCAGCTTATTTTCAATCTTATTTGCTTATTAGGTCTAGGGCTTTATGTGTTTTAGCTTAATTGTCTATATTTGTTGCTTATTTGTTCTTAAAACTACCAAACAGTTTGGCCTTTCATAACTTAGTTTTAAAGAAAAACACAAATGTCACCCTTTTTGCTTATTTCCAGATTATTTCCAAGTTTGAAAAAAAGTTGCCTTTTTTAAATGTTAGTCATTTTTACATTCTTTACCAAGTTTAAAAGAAAGAAAAAAATGCGCTTCAAAAAAGAGAGGTCACAGGGGTCAAACCTGTGACCTCCCCTTTCACACACCAACACATTTAACACTGCACTCTACTAACACTCGCCCTTGGGTATTTTTCAGAAGATGTTTGCACAATTAATCTCATATTATACACTTTTTCCTTTTTAAGCTTTCAGCCCTTTTGGGCTTATTTACAGCTTATTTATAAGCTGTTTTTCAGAGTTTTTATTTTTCTTTGATTCTTCTTAGTATAAAGTATTTTCCAGTAATTTTCCAGAATTTTTAGTAATAGTTTTATATTTTTAATCATTTTTTTTATTAAAACTGTTTTTAATTCATATTAAATAAGATAAAAGTCAAAAAAATATAATTCTTTTTTTTAATTTTCTTTTATCAGTTAGCACTATTAAAAATTAGATTTGCATTTGCAGGGTTAAAATTTTAGAATTTGGTTTTTTATAGAGCGGGTTTTGATCCCGTTAATATTTTTTCGTGTTTTAACTTAAATTGCTTTTGTTTTTGGGTTTGTTTTGTTTTGTTCTTGCATTTTAATTGTAAAAATAGAAACTCAATCCAACTTGTGATTATTCAAGCCTTGTCCTCAACCGATTTCGTATTCTCAAATTCACGCCTTGTCGAGAAAAGACCCGGGAAGGTTTTTTAGGGTTTTTATTTGGTTAACGTAATTTGCCTTTTTAAAGCCATAGGATATGCTTATCTCTTATATTTATTGATTTTATCCTTGTTTATATATTCTATTTATATTTATATATTTTATGCGACGAGTCAATTAGATAGTTCTGCATTCTGAAGGAGCTAATCTATAGGTGCTCGGGCATACATTGTGCCACTCCTGAATTAGATCGATTTACGATTTCTACTTGGCAAAAGGGAGGAAGGCCAGGTGATCTTCAGAAAACTTACGGGAAATTGCTAAATACTGGGATATCTTCTAGTCTTGTCTAGTCTGACTTCTTTTTCATTTAACTTTGGTTTCGGAAAACTTGACAACCTTGGGATATATATCTTTCAGGTTTTATACAGGATACAAGATTTAGTCGGGTTTTACTTCGGTCACCTCGAATGATCAAAGTTTCACCGTCGATGGGAATGTGGACGACTTTCTCATCACAAATAATTTTGGCATGATACTTGGATAACCAATCCATACCAATGACGACGTCGAAACTACCGAGTTTGATCGGCATAAGATCAATTTCGAAAGGTTGGTTTAACAAAGTCAGAGTTGCACCCTGAATAACGGTGTTTGTGCTTACTAGGTTTCCGTCAGCCATTTCGATATTGTAAAAGGTATCTATTGTAATGGGTGGAATATTTAGCTTAGAGGCAAGAGATATGGATACGAAGCTTTTATCGGCTCCAGAATCAAATAATACTCTAGCTAGATGTTGGTTTAGAAGGAACATACCCGTGACTACGTTCGGGTCTTGGTGAGCATTCCTATCCCTTAGCATGTAGGCTCTTCCCTAGGCATTGTTGTTGGTGGTCTTTCGGCACTGATTTGCATAATGCCCTTTCTCTCCACAGGCATGACAAGTAACTGTCATGTGGTAGAAGATTTCTTCTAGTGGCTGCCCTTTGTTTATGCGTTCTTGGTCAGATGGCCACCTTGTTGCAAGTATACACTTACATTGCCGGTCATTGTGATGCATGAGTGCATTTCTTACACAAAGGGGACGGTTTTCCAATATACCCAATATTGTTTTTAGTTGGAGTGAAGCATAAGACCTGAAGGTTTCCTGTCTTCTGTTCTGTTGTGGTTGGTGATTATTGTAGCGGTTGTTGGTGTTGGTGTTATGGGTAGTTGTTGTTGTTGAAAGTTCTTCTGTCGTTTTAAACTTTCGTTTGTGGTCACTTGATACTTGCATCGGCGTGTGCATTGTTACCTGATCCATTGGCTATGGGCTATTGGTTAATGGCTTCCCTTTAGAGTTGAGGATTTAGAGGCGGTAACATTCCCTTCAATACTTAGAGGCAATCCCCTGATGAAAACTCCCATCATTTTCTCAGAATCTAGCACCATAGTGGGACACAAGGTTGCCAATTCCTGGAATCTTCTCACATATGTCTTGAGATCATTCCCCTTCACAGTCAGATGGTAAAATTCGTCTTCCATCTTCTGGACTCTGTTCGGGACAGTATTATCCTTTATCAAAAGCTTCTTGAATTCAACCAGGTAATCATGTAAAGCCTTCTTTATCCAATAGGTAGGCAAAAAGAATTCCACCAGGATAGAGCTTCTTCAGTTAAAGTACCAGTAGCAAACTTTACCTTGCAGTCTTCGGTACAGTTGCTATGGGAAAACACTGATTCAGTTCGCTCAAACCAGCGGATAAGTCCAACAGCTCCTTTCGTACCTTTGAAGTTGATAGGTTGGCAGCTCATGAACTCTTTGTAGCTACACTTTCTTGCTACAGGAGCTTCTCTTTCTCTGGTGTTCCTATTGGTATTGTTAGCATTTGCCATTGTTGCAGCTTGTGCTTCCAGAGCTGCGGTAACACTGTCAGCAACTAGTTTCCTGATGGCAGCTTGAGTCATGGCTGGTGCTTCAGATGTTGATGTCCTTTTAGGAGGCATTCTATCAACATAAGACAACACGTAATAAGAATGATATCACAATTCTTTCCTTAAAATGCGTAAGGTTCAAAAATAAACATTGTCACAATAGTGATATCATAGATACTTATTTGATATGAATTCTAACAACCATCTAACTTATTAGTTTATTTTCTGCGGGTCATGGTAAGATTCATAATGATGAAGATGGAGATGAAATATAGGACACATGATGAATATAAAATGGGATCACCATTATATTATATCATGAATGACTTGCCTTTGTATTGTACATAGTCAAAATTTGACAAGTGTTGTTATTTATACCACACATCCCGTGGCTAGGTTCTATCAAAAGCTATAACTAGTATCTAATCTAGTAGTCCGATGGTTTTTTTAGCTTTTAGAGTTTTGTCCTAAGTTTGCAGGTTTGTTCATTAAATTTAGGTAGCTTATAGTATTAGTTTGTTAAAAGGCTTTTTAGAACTAGCTTATGCTCATCATAAGCTCCTTAGATCTTCTTTTATTTTTGAAATTGAGCTTATATTGAAGCTTGTGCAAAGCTTTTAGTCCAAATAAGCTAAAATAGCTCAAAAGCCTTCTTACTGAAGGCAGAACTTCATAAGCTCTTTCTGAGCTTGTTTTTGAGTTTGAGCTTATGATCTATTTATTAAAAGTGATTATAATTGTGTCCTTTTTAAAATCCAATTCTTAGTTTTTGCAAAAAGTGAAAAATAAAAAAAGGGTGCAAAAAGGGTGTATACCAACCTCGAACCCTAGACCTCCTGCTTATAGACCCAACGTGTTAACCATCATGCTTCATTAGCTCATCCGGTTATATCTCCTTTCTTTTATTTAATAAACACAATTTGGGCTTAAGCCCCATTTATAAGCCGTAGCTTATTTAAGCTTTTACCCGGCTTATTAGTTAAGCTGTTAGCCTCTTCTTATTTTTCCTTAAATCCTTATAACTTTATAGACTTTTCTTGAATCTTTCATATTTTTCCATCAATTAGTTTATTTTTAATAATTTTTCGAAAGTTAAAATCTTTGAAAATACATAAAAAAATAGAAAACTGTTTTATAAAAATACAAAAAAATAGTTTTTAGCATTAGATTAAATATTTTTAGGTTTACAATCAGAAAAGTCATTTTCAACCCTTTTAGATTTTTATTTTCATTTTTGAGCTTTTAATTTTAAGTTTAAAAATAGTTTTCTGAGTTTTTATGTTATTTTAGACTTTTCTAAGTTTAAAAATCATTTTTCTAAATTTTTAGGACTTAATTTGCTATTTTTAGGATTTAATTAGATTAAAATAGTTTTAAATTCATAATAAATTCAAAAATAATCAAAAAAATGTTTTTCTTTTTCTTAAAATTTTCTTTTGTCCTATTTTAGGTTTAGAAATTAAGTTGACATTTTTAGGAGTTAATTTTAGTATATTTGCTTATTTGTCGCGTTTTATTTGTCTCCCGTTAATTTGTTTAAGTGTTTAATAGCTTTTAATTGTTCGTTTTAATTGTTGCTTTTATTTAGTAGTTATAGATACTCAAAAATATCTTTTCTCTCATTCAAATCATAATCCGAGCCAAAAACGAGGTTTCAATTTCACAAGTCGTTGGGGAAACGACCCGGGTGATCATACTTCCCGGTTAAATATACGTATTATATATTATATATATATATATCTTTTAAGAGTGAATTTTCCTTAGGGAATTTTTTTAATTGCTCTTGTGGTAATATATCGTATATTTTATTAGTGTATTTTATTACAAATCAAAGCCTTACGAAATACTTACTCTCTCTCTCTTCTTAATTGATACTATCCTATTCTATATTTATATTATATTCTATATTTATATATTTATATATACTAAAGGACTTTGTAATCAGTTGCCCCAACGGGTGCCTTTACCAAACACCTGCATAGTGTTTCAAATGAAGTGCGTTTGGTTACTAGAAAGTATAGGTACACCAACGGGGAAGCTCAGTCCCAAATACATCTATTCACAGCATTCGCGCTTACTCCGAAAAGTAATTAACGGTTCATGATAGTGGGGTCTTAATGGCAAAAGTAAGGACTTAGGCAATAATATATCAGGATAGCATACAGTTGGAAAAACACTTGCATTCATGGTTTATAGCATGTATTCCCCTCGCGGGTTTATGAAATATTAGAAGATTTAAAATGCGAGGCTATGAACTCACCTTAACAGGAGAAATCTGATTGATGGCAAAAGTATATAAAGTGTGATGGTTTATGATTTATTAATATATAACGTAATTGTTTTATAATGCGCCGATCGGTGATTAATAACGATTAATGTGTTGGGTTTTAATAAAATCGGGTTTTATAATATTAATATATATTTTTATAATTTATATAAAAATATTATATTTTATACTTTCAAGTTTTCAAAAATGGCAATATATACCATTGGTTTATAAACTTTTACAAGTTTAGTCCTTTATATATAAAGTATATATAATTTAAACATTTGACTTTGAAACTTGGAAAAATAGGTCCTTATAGTTACAACTTTAGAAAAATGACATTTTCAGCCCCTCTAGTTATAAATTTTAGAAAGTTACGATATATACCCCTTGCGTGGAAATAATTTACAAAACAAGTCCAAAAAGCCATGCAAGCTTATTTTAGGATTCTAAATGATATTTGCAGGTTATAGCTTATTAGAATAAGTTAAAATAAGATGTTCTAACATAACAAAAGTTTAGGAAAAGGATTCGTTAGCTAGAAAATCAAAACGGGGTTTTAATAAAAAAAATACGTGGGTTTGAGGATTCAAGGCTTCAAACAAGAGTTCATATATGATCTTAAGAGTATTATGAACATTCTAATACATATTATAAGCTTATTGAACAAGAATTTGAGCTTACTTGAGCTAAAATGGGTCGAAATGGGGTTTTCGGGTTTGTACGCCTAGTAACGACTTCAAGGGCTTCTTTTTCCTGATTCTTGGCTTCTATTCTGAGCTTAGGGACTTAACTTGATCCTTCATGGTCTGATTTAAGACTCCATTGATGTGTATGATAAAATTTGAGGTGTGTTTGAATGGTTTGGGGTTTTCGACTATTTATAGCCTTGAAAACCCTTGGTGGCCAAGCTAGGAGAAGTAAGGACTAAGGATTAATGTAGAGTGATGACTAATGAAGGCATATGATGAGTCTTCAGGTATAGAATTGTAGCTAAGAAAGGTGGTGTGTGTTGGTTTAGCCACGACAAAGAAAAAGGGGCAAGGAGGTGGCAAGGCTACTTGGTGGCCAAGTAAGGTGAATGAGGTGCTTGTAAGCAGCTTAGAGACATAAGGGTGATGTCATGGAGGTTCTTAGATGGGTGCTTGGTTTAAAAATGGGTAAAAATGGGTATCGGGTTGGTTTAGGGTTCGGTTTAGGGTTTTGGACTTTTAGATTGAGTTAGGGTTAAGGTTTAGGATAGATTAAGGTTTAAGATTAGTGTTAGGATTAATATAAGGGCTTAGGATTAAGGTTTAGGGCTTAGTTTTAGTTTTAGGGTTTAGTTTTTGGTTGAAAGTGAAATTAGGGTTTAGGGTTTTTGATTAGGGTTTTAGAATGATTTAAGGAATAGGTTTAGG
>BQNB010011476.1:0-79504 GCA_026074375.1 Tanacetum coccineum | reverse complement strand
TGTACCAAGTGTAATTATCACCACGATGGGCCATGTACTCAAAAGTGCACTAACTGCAAAAAGATTGGCCACTCGGCCCATGATTGTAAAGGTCGACCTACTGCTAACAACAATTCCATGAGGCATCACTTGCTTTGAGTGTGGAGTCCAAGGTCACTTCAGGAGTGACTGCCCAAAGTTGAAGAATGAAAATCAAGGAAATCGGACCGGGAATGGGAATGTTATAGCAAGAGCTTATGTTGTGGGCTCTGCTGGAACTAACCCGAACTCAAATGTTGTCATGGGTACGTTCCTCCTAAATAATCATTATGCTTCAATTCTATTTGATACGGGTGCCGATAGAAGTTTCATATCTACCGCATTTAGTTCTTTGATTGATATCATCCCAACTACTCTAGACCATGGTTATGACGTCGAGTTAGCCGACGGTAGAATAATTTGGGTTAATACACTTATACGGGGTTGCACTCTAAACTTTCTAAATCATCCATTCAACATCGACTTGATGCCCGTAGAGATGGGTAGTTTTGACGTCATTATCGGTATGGACTGGTTAGCTAAATATCATGCCGTAATCGTTTGTGATGAGAAACTCGTTCGTGTTCCCTTTGGAGACAAGATTTTAATTTTTCATGGTGACGGAAGCAACAACGGTCACGAGTCCCGATTAAACATCATCTCGTGCACCAAAACACAAAAGTATTTGCTGAAGGGATGTCCTATCTTTTTGGCACATGTTACCACGAAAAAGGCGGAAGACAAGTCGAAGGAGAAGCGACCTGATGACGTACCAATAGTTCAAGACTTTCTCGAAGTTTTTCCTGAGGACTTGCCGAGCTCCGGTCTTGTTTGTCAAGAAGAAGGATGGATCATTCCGGATGTGCATTGATTACCGGGAATTGAATAAGCTGACGGTGAAGAACCGTTATCCGCTTCCAAGGATTGATGATTTGTTCGATCAACTACAAGGTTCGAGTGTCTACTCAAAGATCGACCTGAGGTCGGGTTATCATCAACTAAGGGTTCGTGAAGAAGATATTCCAAAGACCGCATTCAGAACTCGATATGGACATTATGAATTTCAAGTTATGCCGTTTGGTTTGACTAACGCACCTGCTGTATTTATGGATCTCATGAATCGGGTGTGCAAACCATATCTGGATAAATTCGTGATTGTCTTTATTGACGATATTCTGATATACTCGAAGAACAAGCAAGAGCATGAAGAGCACCTCAAGTTAATCTTGGAGTTGCTTAAGAAGGAGCAGTTGTATGCCAAATTCTCTAAATGCGAATTCTGGATTCCTAAAGTACAGTTCCTTGGTCACGTGATTGACAGTCAGGGCATTCACGTGGATCCCGCCAAGATTGAATCCGTTAAAGATTGGGCATCTCCTAAGTCTGCAACGGAGATTCGTCAATTTTTGGGCCTAGCAGGCTACTATCGAAGATTCATTGAAGGATTCTCAAAGATCGCCAAGCCAATGACCAAGCTCACACAAAAGAAGGTCAAGTTTGATTGGGGTGACAAGGCAGAGACAACTTTTCAATTAATAAAGCATAAGTTGTGTAGTGCACCAATTCTAGCTTTACCCGAAGGAAATGAAGACTTTATCGTTTACTGTGATGCTTCGATCAAAGGGTTGGGCGCGGTGCTAATGCAGAGAGAAAAGGTGATTGCTTATGCATCACGACAACTAAAGATTCATGAGAAAAATTACACCACTCATGATTTGGAGTTAGGCGCAGTAGTATTCGCTCTAAAGATTTGGAGGCATTATCTGTACGGGACAAAATGTACAGTGTTCACTGACCATAAAAGTTTACAACACATCCTTGATCAGAAGGAATTAAACATGAGACAACGCCGTTGGTTGGAATTGCTTAGTGATTACGATTGTGAAATCCGTTATCACCCAGGAAAAGCAAATGTAGTGGCTGACGCATTGAGCAGAAAAGAACGAATAAAGCCATTACGGGTTCGGGCCTTAGTTATGACTATTGGTTTGGACCTTCCCAACGGATTTGGAGGCTCAATTGAGGCAAGAAAACCAAAAACCTCAATCTTGGAAAGATGTAAGGAGTAGTTGATTGAGAATTCGAAGGACCCAGAAAAGCCCAGGAAGGAGAAATTGGAACCACGTGCGGACGGAACAATGTGTCTGAAAACAACAAAGTGTGGTGCCTCGCTACGTTGACTAGGCTCTAATATGCATGAGGTCTCACAATCGAAATATTCTGTCACCCGGGTTCCGATAAAATTTAACAGGACAGTGCAGCAACTGTATTGGTGGTCCTAACAGAAAAGCTGACATTGCCACTATGTTTGCAAGTGTGTTTGACGTATTTTGAGAGTCAAAGCCGAACACCAAAAACCACTGCTTACTAGTACAACCAGCGATTCCTCAATGGAAATGGGAAAATATCACTATGGACTTTGTCACCAAACTCCCAAGAACGCAAAGTGGAAACGACACCATATGGGTAATTGTAGACCGACTCACTAAGTCTGCACACTTTTTACCAATGAGGGAAACTGACCCTATGGACAAGCTAGCAAAACTGTACTTGAAAGAAGTGGTCACAAGGCATGGGATACCAGTCTCGATCATTTGCGATCGTGACCCCCGGTTTACGTCAAATTTCTGGAGGTCATTTCAGAAAGCTATGGGTACTCGGTTGGATATGAGTACGGCATACCATCCAGAGACTGATGGACAAAGTGAAAGAACCATACAAACTCTTGAAGATATGTTACGCGCTTGTGTGATAGACTTTGGGAATGGTTGGGAAGGACACTTACCGCTGATTGAATTCTCGTACAACAACAGCTACCATGCTAGTATTAAAGCTGCCCCATTCCGATGGCACATTATGGCCGAAAGTGTCGGTCACCTGTGTGTTGGGCTGAGGTCGGAGATGCTCGGCTCACCGGTCCAGAACTTGTTCATGAAACAACCGAGAAGATTGTTCAGATTAAGCAGAGAATGCAAGCTGCTCGTGATCGCCAAAAGAGCTACGCCGATGTGAGGCGTAAGCCTCTAGAGTTTCAAGTTGGTGATCGAGTTATGTTAAAGGTATCACCTTGGAAAGGGGTCGTACGTTTTGGAAAACGGGGAAAGTTGAACCCGAGGTCATTTGGACCTTCAAGGTGTGGCCAAAGTGGGAACCGTTTGCTTATAGACTTGTACTATCTCCATACAGTTTAAGCAAGTTCATAAGGCATCTTTTCATGTATCCAATCTAAAGGAAGTGTTTAATCTGACAGCCATTTGCGTTCCCGTTAGATAGAAATACACTATTTATGATAAGCCACCACTCTTGTGAAGAACCAGTGAAATCTTGGAGCTGAGATCACAAAACAAAGGCGAAGTCGTATCCCCATCATCAAAGTTCGATGGGAACTCCAAGAGAGGTCCAGAGTTCACATGGGAACGCGAAGATCAGTTCCGAGAAAAGTATCCGCACCTCTTCACAAAAACCGCACCCTCGAAGAATGTTGCCATCTTTGAGCCTTGGACAATCTTCTCCTAATGGGTGAGACGGTGAACATTTTCTCATTTCAGTTATTTTCAACTTTAATAAATTCCATTATTTATTTTTAGAGTTTTACGCGTTCGCTTTTAATTATTATCTTATAGTTAAATCGCGTAAACTAAAAATCAACGATCAATGTAAACGGACACCAAACAAATTAAAGTTGACATCAAGCAAGTGTTATATGATTATTAGGAGTATAATTTATAACATTTCATAATTTATTTTTGTTAGTTACGTAAAACGCTTACGTTTCACAATAACTTACATTCGGTCGTACCCGGAAGCACCTTTACCCATCTACACTTAAACAAATACCCACGTTTATACCCAATACTCAAAATTTAATTATTTTTCTCACTTATATCATCTTAGAACCGGATATATACTTTTACCCTTGAATTAAATCATTTAATCCTTATTAATTCTTTCCTACAACTTGTAAATCCTTACACAAAGTTGTACTTGGACCCAACTTCCTAAAGATTGTCTAATCTTGGTGTCCTTGGTGCTCCTTTGCCGCACCTTTGCCTAGGGAGGAGGAGAGACCTCTTTGCTCATGTACCCTAAACCATTTCCATGCTCATGGTTTCATTAGGTTGTTTATGGTTTTCTAAACACTATAAAAGGAAGCCCTAGGATTCACCATTATACTCTTCCATTCCATACAAGAAAAATCAAAGCAAACTCTCTCTATATTTCACTCTAAACTCACGGCACACATATAATTGTTTAGGGTTTCATTTTAATTTTTATCCAAGACAATCCAAGTGTTTAAGTATTCATTCTAAGGCTACCTAAGACTACTCAAGGTGTTGGGAAGCTTGGATTCGGGTTTAACAAGGATTTATCAAGAAAACTTATTTAGGGTTTTCTTGATTAGGGTTTTGGTTTTGAAGGCTTGATTGGGGTTTACATCTTGTGTTCATCATCCTACTTGACTCCTATAAGATCTATTTAAAGTTTCATACTCATTCATTTATTTCGATTGTATAACACACTGTTGCTTTAGTTAATCACCACCTAGTTTTATTTTAAAGTTATATAAAGTATATGATGATTTCATATGGACAAAGGACATGGACATTTAAAGGACTAAATACATATGAAATATATGGTACAACACTTGGTGAAATTACGGTACAAGATCTTTAAGTAAAAATAATTACAAACTAGCTTATTAAATTGAAAACCCTAATTTTATTTAAGTACCTACTGTTGGAATTCGAATTAAAAACCCTATGTTTTATATTTTATAAAAATAGTGCTCTTTACAAGGATCGTGAGCATGTAAGGAACTCGAAAAACGTGGATTCTTTAAAAAAAAAAAAAGATAAGACAAGAAGTTTATAACGAACAAGTTTTATGGAATGAACAAAGTTATATATTATTAACTTTATAAAAATAGTTTTTATAAAAGCTGTTGAATGAAACATAAAGTTACTGTTCATCAGGGGTATAAATTGTATAAATATAATATTTTGATAATTTTCCTTAATACGAACCCACGGACATAAAGAACTCGAAAAACGGAATTATAACGAACTAGTTACGTAGTTTACAAGATATATATAATTAATTTTATAAAAACAATTTTTATAAACTGTTATGAATAGTAAAAGCTACTGTTCATCAGTGGTTTAAATTTTATAAATATAATATTTTGATAAATTTTCTTAATACTAATCCAAGGACATAAGGATCTCGAGAAACGGAGCTATAACGAACGAGTTTATATTACAAACAAGGTACACGTATTTAATTTTATTAAAATAATATAGATAAAACTGTGATGAACAGTAAAAGTTACTGTTCATCAGGGGTCTAAACTTTATAAACATGATGTTTTAATAAATTATTTTAATACGAAGACGTGGACATAAGAAACGTATAAAACGGAGTCGAAACGATAAAGATATGAAGTTTTAAAACTCGCGCGCATTACTTTTATTTTTGTACAATCTTTTATAAAACAATTAATTTAATAATAAAAAAGATATCATATATAATCATACAGTTTTACAAACGATGTGTTAATAAAATAAAATATAAATATTTTTTCTTTATAGTAACAAGTATATAAACTAACTTTAATTTAACAAAGTACGGAGTTAATAATTGTTATACTTCTAGAATAAAAAATAAAAACTAATAAGTGGTGGTGTAGCTATACAACATGTGATGTTTTATTTATATGAAATACATTATACTCATACGACCTATAATTAATTAGGTTGCATTCAAATTGCCGAGGCGATTCACTCTTTTGATTTAGATAATCAATCATTCACTTACGGTGAGTTCATAGCCCCGCTTTTACACAATTATATTGTTTTACAACTTTGGGGTGAGAAACATGCATTGTTTTACATTTGGACGCAAGTACTCTTTTAAACATATTACGAGTTGGCCTAAGTAGCGAAACCCACTATTGCCACCTTTCATGACTATCAATTGCTAGTAACGAGCGCGAATTTTATGATAGATCTATTTGGGGATGACATCCCCGTTCGTGAGTAGCGCTCATCGGTTTCGACAGTACTGAAACAACGAACGTATACATGTCGGAACAATTTGGATGTTGCGGGTTGAACATCTACATGGGCACATTTAGTGCATTAAATTGCATACATATATGTCGAGCTTCGGTGTCATGAACTTAGTGCACTCGTAATTACTTTTAAGATATTGTATGTGTTACATGTCTTACTTTGGAAATCTTGTGGTCCTACTTTATAAATTTACTAAACCTGTGAATTCACCAACTTTATGTTGACGTTTTAAAGCATGTTTTTCTCAGGTCAATAAGGTACGAGAAACAAGGATACATTGGTGGTCATCATTTTGGAGTCATTACTATAAAGATTTGTTGCACTAACAGCATTTGCAGATGCGGATCATGCTGGTTGTCAAGATACACGCCGTAGCACATCTGGTAGTATACAACTTTTGGGTGATAGACTTGTGAGCTGGTCGTCTAAAAGGCAGAAAAGCGCTGCGATATCCAGTACGGAAGCTGAATATATTGCTTTGTCCGGTTGTTGTGCTCAAGTCCTTTGGATGAGATCACAACTTACCGACTATGGCTTTGGATTCAATAAAATTCCAATGTACTGTGATAACAAAAGCGCTATTGCCTTATGCTGCAACAACGTTCAACATTCCAGATCCAAGCATATAGACATCAGATTTCACTTCATCAAGGAGCATGTTGAAAATGGTGTGATCGAACTTTACTTTGTCAATACGGAGTATCAATTGGCGGACATCTTCACTAAAGCTCTTGGCCGAGAAAGAATTGAATTTCTAATCAACAAGCTGGGTATGCGAAGTTTTACGCCGGAGACTCTGAAAAAGTTGGCAGATGACGTTGACGAATAGTGGTGGTACCTATTCGAATATCCTTTGTATCATATGTATATAATATAACTCAGAAAAACCAAAAATATTTTCTTTTTATATAAATTTTTCAAAAACAAAATACAAAATTAAAAAATGAGAAAAATACAAAAAGAAGTTTTCAAATGGCATGTCTTCTGAAAATCGATAACATTTACGGTCTTAGAAATGTCATTCAACAATGATACAAGCCTGTAAATGAAGTTCGAGCAGAAGTTTCAAATGTTTTCAAAACATGCCATATGGCTTGCTATTATTTCAGATAGTAACCCGCTTTTCACCTTGAGGAAAACATGTCGTCTAAAAGACAGTTGTTCCTAACAACGAGAATTTATTCTCGGGCATGGTCTACTCTATGACCATGCAAAGGCTTGTGATTACTTTGCATCACAACCCGTGCTTCCTATATCCATAAGTGTACGTTTCAGTGCATCTATGTGTATAAATAAGAGAAATCTTATTTATCTTGGTGTTTGTTGTTTTGTCACATACAAAATCATTCCATCATCTGAAAATAATTTTCAAGATACATTTGACTTCTCAAACAATGTCTACAGCTCTTTAAATAGAAAACGGGTCATTGTTTGAGGGGGAGAGAATGTCAAATTTCTTTGTCATGAAAAAATGAGCTGTTAAAAGGGAAAAAGTTTATAAAAAAAAAACGATAACGTAATATCTCTTGATAGAAAGTTAATTAAGTTTAACTTGCTTGTGCCTTATGTGTTACTTGTTTATGCCTTTAGGGTGTAGTTTGCTAATTTAAGTCTATAGGTGTGCGGGTATAAAACTTTAGGGATCAAAAGTGCTAATAGTTTAACTTGATTTCACCTTATAAAACTTAATTGCAAAACTTAGATGTCATCTAAACAAGAGGGGCCAAATGTGCTAAAGTTGAAATGATGGTAAATGACTTCCCACCCCCAACCCGTTTGGTTTCACTGTTCTCCACACACACAAACACACTCAAACACACACACGCACACTCTCCAAATCGCATCACCTCAAACAAGCATAGTCACTCATTTTCATCTATAAGGTATAACTTAAATCTTGATCATCATCACCTAATCAACTCGAATCCCAAAGGAATTGATCGTTTTTGCCACTCTTGATCACAGTTGCCCTAATTATAAAATTAGGGTTCTTAAAATCAAAAAGTGGTTAAAACTTCAAATTGATTGAGGGCTTTTGTAGTGTTAGGTGTAATATATGTATAGGTTAATCAAGTTTTATCATTTGTTGAGATTTAATCATGTTCTTGACTGTTTTGTGCTCGAAAATATAGAAATATGCAAACTAATGTATAAATATTATGTGTTTTGTGTGGGATTGTTGTAATATGATTTCCTGGATATGCTAGCGTAGTGGTAAGGTTTTTCTTGAGATCAACATTGTTAGATTGTTAATTGCTTTGGTGTTGCGGTTTCGAGTTAATTGTGCACTTCGGATATCTGGGCTTATTTATACTCAAGATGCTTGATGACGGCTTGCAAGAAGTTGTGGAATCTACTCAAGAAAGGATTGCTGGTTTAGGGGGAAGCTAAGACAACTTCAACACCGACACACCAACCTCACAAGCTCAAGTTACATATGTATCTGAATCTGTTCTATCCTCGAAGTTTGATGCAAAGACTTTCATAACTTGGAAAGAAAGTTGAAGCAACGCTGAAGAGTGCTTGAACAGAGAAAGATCAGATTGACAACCTCTTGAAAGAAAGAAGGTTAATGAGGAGCTTAGAAAGTTCGTTGGTGGGAGATTGTACGAAGGAGACCTACGGCTGCGTCAAAAGACATATTGATTTCAATCGTATGATGTTCTCATCATTTAAGGTCAAACCTCGTATATAATAATCTTGTGAATATATAAAGTGTAGACTTATGGTGATAATAAGGAGTGCTCGAGTATAAAATTTTCAAGAATTTCTTAGTAAATTCAAAATCTTTCAAATTATTGTACTCAACACTGTCTTATAAACCCTCAAACATTGAGGGGGGAGCAATAATATGTTCCATTCTGCTAGAATATATCATTTTGTCCCCCCCCCCCCTATCGGTTAATCATTGCTCTCCAAAATATCAAGGGATTAACATTTTGGATAAGGGGAGAAAATGTGATTAACCTGAATCTAATGTATATTGACAAAAGTGATCAAATAAAATAGACTCAATGCACTCCACACCTAGCATGTACTATGATTACGATGCACATGTTAAGGGGGAGCTTTTAGTGATGATGAAAAACTCTCAAAGTGTAAATCTTTTGATATTTATATCAAACACTTTGATTGAAATTTTCAATGTTTTTGGAAGATCGTGATGAAATACCCAAAGACCGACCCATGTTCTTAATTATGAAGTTATAAGGCGATCAGGCTTAGGTATTCAGATTCCCATGATCCAGCCAGAACCGGAGGGATCTACCTAGGGATATCCACTAGTTAGTGTAGAAGTCCTTAGGTAATGATTCAAAGGGAAATAAAGAAGTGAGAATAGGGAATATGCTGCTTGAGATGAGAGCTAAACACTGGAACAAACCAACAAGGTGTTAGTTATGAAGTTCTTGGTAAGCTTTGATAACGGGTAGAAGAATGAAAAAGAATGTAAGGATAAAGCGGTGAAAAGAAAGAAAGCCCTCTATACACTTAAGGCAGAAACCGGGTCAATACATATGTGTCAGAAACTCAGTGTTGACTGACATTGAAGCAGTCATGGGAACCCAGTACGCTATGCACAATCTCCTCCCAACCACTCAAAGTCGGAAAGACTTTGTTTCAAAACTCACGGAGATACACTCATTTCTATTGACTTTCTCACTCCGAGTTAGTTGATATTGAAAAGGTGGTACTCAGCTCCAGCCTCCGATCACTAAAATCAAAGTGCACTATTGAGTCTAGAGCCAAAAGAGATCATCCATAAATCTCATTAGGACACTTGTCAAATTCTGCTTGCTAAGTCACACACTGTGAATTACAAGATATATTAAGAGTCCTACGCATTATCCTTGTGATTTTTCCAGAACATCAGAGTGAATTCATTCATAATGAAGTGGAATTCCCGTTGAGCCCAACATCATAATAAGCTCATGGTAGGTAACTTTTGTGCGATTCTTTATGAAACTCAACTTGTGACACTGGAAAGAAACGAAGGTGCGGTTCTATAAGAATCAATCTAGTTCCAGGATATGGATTCAACGGTTAAAGATTTTGATTGCTTAAAACTCTCGATTGTGTCCACAAAACCACTTTAGCAAGTGACACATCGATTGATTTTCAAATTGATTTTCTATATCAATCAGTGAGATAGTAACTCACTGGTTCACTCTTATCGTGCTGTCTGCTTTGAGACGTTCCGATAATGAGAACATGCTGAGTACGATGAATCTAATACATATGTGTTAGAAAGATTCAATACTACAGCTGGAAATCCTGTCAAGAAGATTCTTCTTAAATTGAATCTATCTGATCACAGGTCGATCCTCACGGATTCGAAGGTTTCTCCAACCAAACCTGGGCGAATGACAAAGCCATATTCGTCCCCTCGCTTTATTGCTAACTGTTTTATGTAGGCTATTTAAAGATGGTGGTGGAGGTTCCTGATTCCAGCTGGCTCACAAGATCCATAGCCACATGATATACCTGCATCGAATAAACATAAGGACTTCATGAAAGGCTCAAATACAAATTTCAAGACTTCCGCTACTCTGATACCGAACGTCTTTCTTGAAGTGACGAAGTATTAAAGTCAAAAAATTTCAAAGAAGTTTCTGTCACTCTGATACCGAACGTCTTTCTCGAAGTGACGAAGTGTTAAAGTTAAAGAATTTCAAGAAAGATGCAACATTAAAGCTTTTCAAGTCAACAAATCAAGAAAGGTATGAGCATGTCGGTCCAGAAGTCACAAGTTACACAAGATGGCAAGATTCATAAAGATAGCGACGAGATTACGCTTGGTTGATGATCTCAAGATGCTCAAGATCACAATGTTAAATACAAGTTCAAGGAACAAGCTCAATCCAGAAATCAATGATCACTACAACATATTCACAAGATAATATCAAAAGGACGAGCTAAAGACTCAAGACAAAGCATTGTATGCTAGGCTTAAAGATTTGTAAAATGGAGTGACCTCCCTTAGGGGGAGATTGTTGGAAACACAAAAAGTGTCGGTCACTTCCAAGTTGTAATAGTCTTAGCTCGTAGTTAGTGTAATGATTAGATTAGTAATCTAGTCCGGCCCAAGGCCCATAGGTTGCCCATCATAGCCCATGGGCCGACCATCCATGTAGTATATAAGCCCTCTCCTAGCCTTGGAGAGGGGTTGGTTGTTTTTTGTTCCATTTGTTACATTCCATCTTAATAAACTTCATCCATTTTCCATCCATTCTCTCTCTAACATCACAACCCACATCTCACTCTTGTTCTTGGTTTGATCATAAGATTACATGTATCTTCAGTGAGTTTCTCGTAGCCCCTTTTTAGATGGTTTCTTGGGGTGAAAATGGTACTCAAAATATGTTTTGAAATGTTTTCATATTGTGATTAAATGGTTTTGTTTTAGTTTCATTTTGGACATGGTTATATTGCTATTTGTGTGGAACAATTATGTGTGCAGATTTGTGTGGTACATTTATGGATACATGAACGTATGAGTTGATGTGCCATTCCAGCCAAACTATGTAACTCATATTGATGATACATGACTGCTATGCTAGCTTGTGACTGGATCGGGGGTAACGCCTACCCGTATTGTGTATGGATTTTAGGATCTGGGGTAACGCCTACCCGTGTGGTGACATGAGATTGATTTAGAGATTCTAATAGTGCATGCTTATAACCTTGTATTGTCTAATGATTTTGAATGTTCACATCTCATTAATTGTTTTTATTTAAACCTACGAGCTCACTAACGTAATGTTAACACTTGAGAGTATCCATTTTCAGGTAAAGTTAGCGAAGCTTAAGAGGTTGACACTGCTTGGCTAGTGAGACTTTAGATTCCTTGCATTGAAGACTTATTAGCTATCATTTACTTTCATACTTGTGTTACTTTTGTATTGGGTACCTTGTCATTTTAGATTTTTCGTTAATATGACTATGTATTGTTATGGTTATGATTAACCTAGATACAAGTCCCCTCTTGTGTCAGGCGTCGTCATGATATTTTGAATTATTTATGCATTTTAGTTATTCTCTATTGTGACATCAATGTGTTGTGACGATGCCATTCATGTTTCGCCTCGCGTTTTTGCCTTGGCAGGGTGTGACATATTGGTATCAAAGCCAGGTGGTTATAGAGAAGTAGGTGGTTTAACCTAGACTATAACCTAAGTACCTTCATATATTTACATAATAGGAACTATGTGTGCTATAATTTATATAATTTTCATTTTCTTTCTTTTTCATGAGTTTTATCTCGACCTACGGGCTACTCGATATCAGAAGATCCAGAAGAAGAGCCAATTAAGGAGGAGCCTCTCGAGGAACTGAAGGAGGAAGGGTAGTTAGAAAGGACGGAGGAGGAGGCCGACTCAGAACTCCTGTCGGATGCTCATAGCAGACATGGACCTGCGAAGTTGGGTGACTCTTGCAAAAGCAAAGTCAAACTCAAGCGAGGCCCAACATAAGCTTATCCCGTCTTTTACCTGAGAAATCATATTACCTTTAAAAATGATTTCTTTATTTAAATTGATTTTTTTATATATATGTAATATGATTTCATTATTTTAAAATATTTTTATAAAAAACGTGTTTAGTTGATTCTCTCAGGTAAAATCGATTATTGGTACAAGAATTCTACCTTTCTCATTTATCGATCTTGATACATATCGTTAATTCGATATGTGATTCTTTTGTCATTGTGTGTTTTGTTGATTCTTTCGTTTGTGTTTCCTATCGTTATAGATATTCCATCCTTTCTTTTAAAGGAGTCTCATGACATTTAATCCGCATCTATTTTCATCTGTGAAATCCCTTATATGTTTTCTAGCCTTTGATTTGATATTCGTTTGCTATCGTATTATTTGATTCAGGAGCTGGTTTTAGTTTCATCTCCACTGAATTTGTACCTTTATTAAATGTGAAGCCTAGTACCTTAATACCTAGTTATGTGATTGAAGTAGCTAACGGTAAGAAGGTAGAAACTGATAGGATTATCCATGGTTGCATATAAGAATTAGGAGATTCCCTGTTCACTATAGACTTGATACCGTTTGGTCATGGAATTTTTGATGCTATTATGGGAATGGATTGGTTGTCTAGACATAAGGCAGAGATAGTTTTCTTTGAGAAAGTGGTTAGGATACCTTTGGCAAGTGTCAATATACTCTTGGTTCAAGGAGAACGAACAGAGGAAAGCTCAAAATCCCTTATACGAAAATAGATGAGCAAAAGTTAGATGATATACCAATTGTTCGAGACTTTCCTGAGGTGTTTCTTGAAGACCTAGCATGACTGCCACCTCAACGACAAGTGGAATTTCGCATAGACATAGTTTCTAGAGCGATGCTAATTGAGAAGTCTCCCTATCGATTAGCACCTTCTAAAATGCCGGAGTTGTCTGAACAACTTCAAGAGTTGCAGGACAAGGTATTATTTAACCAAGTCACTCTTCATGGGGAGTACCAGTGTTGTTCGTCAAGAAGAAGGACGGTTCATTTTAAATGTGCATAGACTATCGGGAATTGAACAAGCTGATGGGGGGGGTGGAGTGTGGGGTTGTGTGTGATGTGTGTGTGAGAGAGAGGAATGTGCAGTAGTTGTGGGGAGGGGGGGGTTTTGGGGTGTGTAAGGGGGGATTGGGATGTGTAGCATTGGATTGTTTTAGATAGTTGAAAAGAGAGTATATAAATTTAATTTTTTAGGAGAGATACACACATGAGAGAGAGAGTGAGAGAGTCCTAATTGTTGCGGACTAGAGCGTTTCTTTGAGGTGTTTCCTAAGCCTAGCAAGACTGCAACACGCAACGGACAATGGAATGTTCGCAAGACTTAGTTTCTAGAGCGATGCCAATTGCGAACTCTCCCTATCGATTAGCACCTTTGGAAATTCCGGAGTTGTCTAAACAACTTCAAGAGTTGCAGGACAAGGGTTTTATTTAACCAAGTCACTCTCCGTGGGGAGTACTAGTGTTGTTCGTTAAGAAGAAGGACGGTTCATTTTAAATGTGCATAGACTATCGGGAATTGAACAAGCTGACCATTAAGAACCGTTATTCTCTCCCCAGGATCGATGACTTGTTCGACCAGCTACAAGGCTCGTAATACTTCTCAAAGATAGATCTTCATTATGGTTATAATCAACTAAGGGTGCACGAAGCAGATATTCTGAAGACGGTTTTTGGGACGCGGTATGGACACTTTGAGTTTACAGTTATGCCTTTTGGGTTAACCAATGCACCAGTGGTTTTCATGGATTTAATGAATCGGGTGTGCACGCTGTATGTAGACAAGTTTTTCATTGTGTTTATTGATGACATCTTGATCTACTCTAAGTCTAAGGAAGATCACAAGGTTCATCTAAAGATAGTTCTTGAGCTACTCAAGAAGAAGAATTTGTATGCTAAGTTTTCTAAGTGTGAATTCTGACTACAAGAAGTACATTTCCTCGGGCATGTAGTTAACAACAATGGTATTCACGTGGACCCTAAGAAGATAGAAGCGGTGAAGAATTGGAAAGCTCCTGAAACACCATCAGAGATACGATCATTCTTAGGATTGGCAGGTTACTATCGACGCTTCATCGTGAATTTTTCCAAGATTGCCAAACCCCTCACTTCACTAACATAGAAGAACCGGAAGTACGAGTGAGGCACGAAACAAGAAGAGGCTTTTCAAATATTAAAGGAAAATTTATGTAATGCTCCAATATTGACATTGCTTGATGGACCAGATGACTTTGTAGTTTATTAAGACGCGTCAAACCAAGGATTCAGATGTGTACTGATGCAGAGAGGCAAGGTGATTGCGTATGCATCACGCCAACTGAAGGTTCATAAGAAGAACTACACCACTCACGATTTACAGCTTAGTGCGGTGGTCTTTGCTCTTAAGAACTAGAGGCATTATTTGTACAAGACAAAGAGTATTATCTACACGGATCATAAAAGTCTATAGCATATATTTGACTAGAAGGAGTTAAATATGCGTCAGAGGCGATGGATTGAATTGTTTAGTGACTATGACTGTGAGATTCGTTATCACTCGGGCAAGGCGAATGTAGTACCGATGCCTTAAGTAGGAAGGAAAGGGTGAAATCAAGACGAGTGCGGGCAATGTTTATGACTATTCAGTCTGGCATTAAAGATAAGATATTTATAACACAAAATGAGGCGTCCAAGGTAGAGAACGCCCCAGCATAAATGTTGCATAGACTGGACCAACAAATGGAAAAGAAGGAAGGTGGTGGTTTGTACTTATGGATCGAATGTGGATTCCATTGATAGGAGATGTAAGGACATTAATCATGGATGAGGCTCATGCATCGAGGTACTTTATTCATCCGGGAGCGAATAAGATGTACCATGACTTGAGAGACATGTATTGGTTGCTAGGTATGAAGAAGGATATAGCTACGTATGTTAGTAAGTGTTTGACATGTTCAAAGGTAAAGGTTGAACATCAGAGACCTTTGGGTTTGTTACAACAGCCAGAGATACCAGAATGGAAGTAGGATATAATAACTATGGGCTTTATCATAAAGTTGCCTAGCTCTAGTAGCGGGTATGACATGATTTGGGTAATAGTCGATAGACTGACTAAGTCAACCTATTTTCTGGCTATACATGAAGATTATAAGATGGAGAAGTTTGCAAGGATTTACATTGGTGAGATAGTAGCAAGGCATGGAGTGCCTGTGTCGATCATCTATGATCGTGATGGACGATTTACTTCGCGATTTTGGCAGACGTTACAGAAAGCGTTAGGAACGCGGTTGGATATGAGTAGAGCTTATCATCCTCAAACTGATGGGCAAAGTAAGCATACCATTCAGACTTTGGAAGACAAGTTGAGAGCATGTGTAATTAATTTTGGAGGTAGTTGGGATACTCATCTTCCTTTAGCTGAGTTTTCCTATAATAATAGTTATCACTCGAGTATTCGATGTGCTTCATTTGAGGCGTTATATGGAAGGAAATGTAGGTCACCTGTTCATTGGGCTGAAATTGGAGAAAGTTGGTTAATTGTACTAGAATTGGTACAAGAGACTAATGACAAAGTGGTATTGATTAAGGAAAGGCTCAAGACGGCTAGAAATCGTTAAAAGATCTATGCTGACAATAGGCGTAAATCATTAGAGTTTGAAGTAGGAGATCAAGTATTGTTGAAAGTGTCACCTTGGAAAGGTGTAGTACGATTTGGGAAGAAGGGCAACTTAGCACCAAGGTATGTAGGACCGTTTGAGATTCTTGAAAGGATCGGTCTTGTAGCCTATCGTTTAAGATTGTCTCAAGAATTGAGTAGTGTACACGACACATTTCATGTGTTAAACTTAAAGAAGTGTTTGACGGGTGCAAATTTGCAGGTGCCATTAAAGGAAATTAAGGTAGATAAAACTCTTCATTTTGTTGAGGAACCTATAGAGATTATGGATCGTGAAGTTAAGAGGTTAAAACGTAGTAGGATCCCTATCGTTAAGGTTAGTTGGAATTCTAAAGAGGTCCTGAGTTTACATCGGAATGTGAGGATTACATGAAAGCTAAGTATCGAGACTTGTTCGTTGAACAAGTTATAGATGGAAGTACTAGTTAAAATTTCGGGATGAAATTTCCCTAAGTGGGGGATACTGTGACAACCGTGACCGAATCAGGTTAGTTTAACCGTTAGTGTTAGACTAATTATCTGTTATGTGATTCAAACTAAGTGCATATGAAGTTCGTGAGTTATATATAAGTGAGTGATGCAAGAAATAGATGATATATTCATTTTATTTCGTTGAAAATGATGCATATGAAAATGATAATTTATGATGGTTGCAAATATTTTATTTATGTTGGAATAATTAATCGTGTATGCGTCATTACATTTCGATTCAAGTATATTTATTGATCGAGGTTCATTAAGTAATTTATATAATTAGTGATAATAATATTTTTGAGAAAATATTAAGTGAAATAAATATTTTATTTTTAGTATTAATATGTATTTAATTGAAGGTGTCAAGTAAACAAGTTAAAGTATAATTAGACTTTAATTTAAATACATGTAATTAGGTATTAGGTAATATATAATAATTTAATAAAATAATAATAAAAAAATATTTATATAAAGGGAAGTTTGGATCGACATATGTAGAAAAAAGGGGGGAAATATCTTTTTTGAGAAATCTTAATCTTATAAGGAAACAAATTATCCTAAACACAAGTATAAATATCCCTTAATCCCTAAACCCTAAAATACTTTTTCTCTCCCCTCTCCCTTTTTGTCGACCGGTTCCAAGAAAACAAGAAGGAAGAACATCAAAAAAATTTCAAGAAAATTTAGGAGAAAGATCATAAGAATTCACGTTAAAGGTTTTAGGTATGATCTCGTATTCAATCTTCTTTTAATTTAAGTTAATGTAACTCTTTAATTGATGGAATTAGGGTTTCATAAAATCTCAGTAATTATATATGTATGATCATAAAATATTGATTAGTGAGTAATTAGTAGCTTATCTATGCGTTTGATTAGGTTTAGATAGTGTTAAATTCGAAGTTGAAATTGGACAGATTTTTAGGTCAGATTGTTTGGGTCATAACTCGATGATACGAATGAGTTTTACAGAGTTTACGAGGTCTAAAATTATCTGCAAAGAGTTTAGTTTCCAATAAATTAGGTTTTGAGAATTAAGAGTGAGTGGAAGTCAGTCAAAACATTTCTACAAGATTCGTTGTCGATTTTGAGTTTTCAGGTCAGATTTGAGTCATCTTTGTGAGGTCAAAAAACCCAATCAAAACATTTTTCTCGGATGTGAAATCGAAGCTGGTATAAGCTCAGGGTGTCTAGTAATCCCTATAATTTTTCTATATTTTTTTGAAGTGTCTAAGTATTTTTATAAAAATCAAAAATTTTGGTGTGCGGTCAGATATTTTTCTAGACAGTTTGTGTTGTGGAATTTTTAAAAAATAGTAAAGCTTAATAAATCTTTTTGGAAAAATTCCAGTAGGTTTAGAGCTCATTGAATTTGATGTGAATACATTTTAGAAGTCAGAGTCGTTTAGTATTTTATAAAAATTCGTAAAGAGACTTCAATTTTCTACAATAAACTAGAAATATGAACATTGGTGTAAAACATAGTTAGAGTAAAGATAACGTGTGGAAACTTGTTGGGATGGTCATGAATGTATTTTCAAACATTAGGATCTATCAATTAAAGGTTACATGGATAGGGCTGTAAATCCTTGATCATGTGTAACCCGTATTATATGTTTGTGTAGATTTTTGCTTGAATTTTGTACGCGTCTGAACTTTGAGGTAAGTTTCTCGTAGCCCCCTTTTAAATGTTTTCTTGAGGTGAAAATGGTACTCAAAATATATTTTAAAATGTTTTCATGTTGTGATTAAATAGTTTTGTTTTAGTTTTATTTTGGACATGGTTATATTGCTATTTGTGTGGAACAATTATGTGCGTAAATTTGTGTAGTACATTTGTGGATACATGAACGTATTAGTTGTTTTGCCATTCCAACCAAACTATGTAACTCATACTGATGATACATGACTACTATGCTAGCTTGTGATTGGATCGAGGGTAACACCTACCCGTATTGTGTATGGATTTTAGGATCGAGGGTAACGCCTACCCGTGTGGTGACATGAGATTGATTTGGAGATTCTGATAGTGCATGCTTATAACCTAGTATTGTCCAATGATTTTGAATGTTCACATCTTATTAATTGTTTGTGTTTAAACCTACAAGCTCACCAACGTAATGTTGACACTTTGGAGTATCCATTTTTAGGTGAAGTTAGCAAAGCTAAAGAGGTTGAGACTACTTGGCTAGTGAGACTTTAGGTTCCCTACATTGAAGACTTATTAGCTATCATTACTTTCATACTTTCTTAATTGTGTTACTTTCGTATTATGTACCTTGTCATTTTAGATTTTCATTAATATGACTATGTATTGTTATGGTTACGATTAACCTCGATACAAGTCCCCTCTTGTGTCAGGTGTCGTCATGACATTTTAAATTATTTATGCATTTTAATTATTCTTTATTGTGACATTAATGTTTTGTGACGATGCCATTCATGATACGCCTCGCGTTTCTACCTTGACGGGGTGTGACATTCCTCTAGACGAGCTAATTGGTAACCTTAAGGTTTATGAAATGGTCTTAGATAATGATGGCTTAGCTTCCAAGACCACTAAAGAAAAGGTCAAGTCCTTAGCTCTTAAAGCTAAAGTCACTAGGGAACAAACTAGTGATGATAGTGATAGTCAAGGAGATAGTGATGAAGACGTAGATGAAGAAGAAGAAGCAGAGGCATTTAATTTTATGGTTAGGAATTTCCACAAGTTCTTCCGCAAGGGTAATCGATTTGGGCGTGGTAATCGATTTGGTAATGGTGCCAATAGGTTTGGAAGAGGCCGCGAAAATAGCTTTGGTAACAAAGGTGGTAAAAGCTTGAAGCAAAAAAGGAGCTTGCTACAATTGCGGAATAGATGGGCATTTTATGAGTGAATGTAGAAATCCAAATGAGAACAAGGCCTTTGTAGGAGGAGCATGGAGCGATAGTGAAGACGGCGATGAACCTTAAAATGACGCAACATGTCTTATGGTAATTGACTCTTAAGAGGTAGTATCCAAACCATCTAGTTCTAATTATGATTTAATTATTATTGATTTTCAAAAGGAGAATGATGAACTCCTAAGGTTTAATAATGATTTTACTAAAACATTTGAAAAACTTTTGAAAGAAAAACATTCTCTCGAAAGTAAGAAATCAAAATTCATAAATAAAATCAATGATCTTGAAATTGAAGTAAAGAAACTTGTACATAATAACGAGGTGGTTGAACCTTGTAAAAATTGTGATGTACTCACCAAAGAGGTTGACTCTTTAAAATGCAATGTTTCTAAACTTCAAGATGAAGCATTGAATTTTTCAAATTTCAAAAATAGTAGCATCGTTTTGGATGACATGTCCAGTCGTCAAATATTGTCCCAAGATAAGGAAGGTCTTGGATTTTCATAAAAATGATAAAACCACTTCCGTAAGTTTAAACAAACCAATAGTGTTTGTAAAGTAAGTCAAAAAGAAAATTCGTAAAATAGCTTTGTTAAACCTATAGCTCCTCAAACCCACTTTGCAAACACTCGAGGTTCCTAAGCACCCATTAGAAGAGTGGAAACGACACACCAAGGACATCACTCGTGCTCTTATAATGGACTTGGATAAACTTAACCTTGAATTGACCCTAGACCTCCTTTACCCACACCAAATATGAGACCTTCAAACTCATATAACTGAAGACCTTCTTTTCAAAATAATCATTCTTCGAAAAGAAGAAATTTTTATAACAACCAAAGGTCTTTGTATCATCAACATAGCACCTTACGAATGAGAGAAAACTCCTATTCAAATCAAAGGCTAAAAACACCTTGGAGCATTGGACCAACCTTTCAAAACTCTTATGATTTTTTTACAAAACAATCCTTGGTTCGCGTTTTCAAGGTACGGCCTACATAAACTATGTGCCTTACTTCAAGACCCATGAATGGTTAACTTGGGCACCATATTTTCTAATCATAACAGACCCAAGAAACAATGGGTATCACGACCTTGAATTCATATTTGCTTGTAGGTGTATCTTAAATGTGATCTACTAACAGACGATTAGATTATGGATAGTGGTTACACTAAGCACATAACCAGGAATAGAGTATTGTTTACTTCGTACAAGGCATATGATGGTGGACATGTCATATTTGGGAGCAACCTAAAGGGCAAGGTTGTCGGTGGAGGTAAGATTACTCATGACTCCATTAAAATTACCAATGTTGAGCATGTTAGTTGTCTAGCTTTTAATTTGATTAGTGTAGGTCAATTATGTGATGATGATTGCATAGTTAGTTTTACTAAAGTAGATTGCACTATTATTAAAAATGGTAAAACACTAGCTAAATGACATAGGAGAAATGGTCTATATACTTGCAAATTAGGAGATAACTCCAAACAATAAATTTGTCTTACATCCATGGGGGATAACTCAATGCTTTAGCATAGGAGATTAGGTCATGCCAATATGAGGTTAGTTCAAAACTTAGCTTCCGATGATCTAGTAAGGAACCTACCAAAGTTGAGTTTTGAAAGACACTTTTGTGATACGTGTAGTCTAGGTAGTCAAGGTAATGCAAACAATAGGACTACGAATGAAGTGTCAACTAGTAGGGTTTTAGAGTTGTTACACTTAGATTTGTTTGGCCCATCTCCAATTCAAATTACAGAGGCAACTTCTATAATTTAATGATTGTCAATGACCACTTAAACTACACTTGGGTTGTGTTTGTAGAGTCTAAGGATGATGTCTTAGAGAAGTTTAAAATTTTGTGTAAAAGACTTGAAAAACTAAATGATTGTTCTATTGTTTCAATTGTAACAAATCATTGTAGTGAATTTGATTAAATGCAATTTGGGAGCTTTTGTGAACAACATGGAATATCTTATAACTTGTCAGGCCCGTTAACTTCTCAACCGAGTGAGATTGTTGAAAGAACACATCGTAATTGTGCTCTTAGAGACTATGTGCTATGTGCTAGGACTTATGTGAAAGGCATGGAAGTTAAGCAAATTGTTGTTTCAACGAGATGAAGGATATATGTCAATGCATTATTCAAACTATGATTGACATTATCTCGCATTCTACATCTCAAACCTATGTGCTATGAAGAATAAATTTGATCTACATCTTGTCAATATTGTAGTAATCTTCGTCTTACATATTTAAATGTGTGAAATCGACTTATTCACAACATTGCATGTTCTATTCCCCATGATAGACATGAAATATTAAATAGACAAATTCACTAACAAAATCACTTTGGATCACAACTCACTCCTGTGATGAAAATGGTGTATTTATGTTAACTTGCTCATTTTATGTGATGATTGCATGCTATGTGTATTAGGGTAGAAAAGAAAATAAAAGAACTTTACGCAAGCATACAAACTACTCACATAGTTGAAGAGAATTCTTTTATAGAACTCGGTATGGTATTGCATAACATAATAAAATACACAAAGAATAAAAATGATAATATAGTTTTCTCATCCGAAAAACTATGAAACTAATTCACCATACACTATGGTAATTAATATTATCAATGTTGACATAACACATTGATCATAAATATGAGATATTATACTTAGCAACACTTTGTTATTTGTATTATAGATTATGTGTCCAATATGTGTAAATTATCCAAAAAGGATTAAAATACACATTGAAGTAGGTTTGATAACTTGGGATACTCATCCGAGATTCTAAATATGTTGCTTTTAATACAATGAAAATAAAGTTATCAATTTCAAAAATCCAAAATGATGATTAAGGATCTCTACACAACAAACTACAAAGAAAGTATCATGCATGGACAAACTTTGGTGCATGCATGCATACTTGTAGGAACTAGCTTGTGTAACTAAATCATCTAATTTCAATATTAAACTAAATATATTCAAACATGACCTTTAATCCAACAAGGTATCATTAGATTCTCAACTTAAAACTTCTAATCACCAAGACATAATGTTGTTCTCAATATCATCTAATTTTCTTCACACAATCATTTCTACACCTAAGGAATTAAAGTACATGGCTAAGGCTTTATGTCAATCCCTAATCTCTTACAAATCTACTTCTATAAAAGGAAACATGCACTAGCTCATAATACATAACACAAATTCACTAAAACTTTTGGCCAAAAAGAAAAACTAAACAAGAATCATGAGTGACTTTGAAGATTCATCATTTCACAACAACATCGGGAGTTCAATGATGACTCCTGAGGAAGAGGATTATTATCCTTGGGATTAACTTAAGAGTATCTATGTAGATATTGTAGGGCATTCCTTAAGCTATGCATGGTTGAAGACCCTATATGGGACAAGATATCTCATAAGCTTAAAGAACCTTTTCGTCACACTTATGTTGATGAAAACTCCAAGTCTCCAGTCATCCTTGAGTTCCTGAGATAAAACATGCTAAAAAGTCAAACGAAACGTTGAGAATTCATAAGAGTTTTTCATAAACCATTAACATGAACACAAGTTTTATTTTAAAATCATCATCTTATAGACTCATTTGAGATCAAACAAGTTATATAAATATTTGCACCGAGCTCATGACACCGCAAGCGTTAACATCAACCACATATGTAATAAATTACCATATGATAAACAATTTCTTTGCCCCCACACGAGGTATCATCGCCAATATACCTCATTTCTCTAATCATAAATCGTCCGTTCAAGGGTGTTCCCGCAATGGATCCAGACCCCGGACGGGGGATGTCAGCCCCAATAGATCTATCAAATGTAATAAGCGCTCGCTAATCCAAGCAATTAAGCGGTTCGAAGAAATTAGGGGGAAAAAACTTTATGCGATAGGTACTCGAGCAAAATATAAATTCAGAACGGGATCTAGCATACAAATACGAAATCTTGTGTTCAATTTTCAAACTAGCTGTATCTCCCACGCGGGATTTCAAAAAAACAGGTAAAAGATTAAAGGCGAGGCTATGAACTCACTTGATAATGTCGGAAGAAAATAGATCGGCGATAAACGAACTCGGTCGTCGGCGCGTAATCACTCGGAACCTATACAACATGTATGGGTTTTAGGTTTTATGTCGGTAAAAATAATAACGACTCCAAAATAGACAAGTATTGATATAAATATAAGTAAGATGATCAGATAGTAAGTTGGGTAAGTTTAAATCACACTATAAGTTTTCTAAGTGAAATTTTAAAGTATGACATTTTTTACTAGTTTTTATTTACTTGTTAAATTTCACTAGTTTTATCACAATTGTCCAAAAATCCCAATAGGGCCCAATTATAATCCCATTAAGGAATTTAGTTCTTTTTTAATGGCCATGACCCAGACCTTAGTCCAAATATATAGGCCAAGATGTGTTGGGCCCAATGCCTAAGCCAATAAGTCTTAATAAATATAATTTAGTGTATTTGGGGTCTAGTGGCCCACATTTAAGTTTTATGGCCTATTTTAAAGTTTATGTGATGTAACTTGAATAAATTTTTTCCGGGTTATTCGAGATCGATATAAATTAAGGTCAGTAGGTTAATTATAATTAAAATTGCCATAAAGTGGGTCCTACCCACCTCGGGTTTTTGTCGAAAAACTCACCCCTTTATAACTTTTGGTACGGATAAAGACGTAAGAAAGTTTTATATAAGTTTTGTAATAAAAATAGTAGAATGCTCTAAAACGTATAATAAGTACTTATGAGTATTTTACATTCTCTAGTTTTCATATTTAATGTACTTTATTATTATAAAGTTATTTCTATACATTAATTATGAGTATCATAGACTTAATGGTCACTTTTTTTCATACAAAATCAATTTACAATTTCTTGGCTGAAACTTACTTTTACGCATTTTTTGACCACCAATTTTCAAACTATAATGATCCTGCGAAACCATCCAATTGATTAATAGTTCTTCATATATTTAGCTATATTTTCAACTCTTTAAGTTTTTAGCCAAATAAATTTCGTAGCTACACTTTTTATCCAAACAAGACAGCAAGGGTCAGATTGTCTAGTTTTAGTAAAACTTGCATATCTCACTCAATAATTTAAAACATTTCAAGTGCGATTCAAATTGCTACTAGCTCATAAAACAATTGTCCGCCCACAACTTAGATAAATCATAATCATTAGTTTTTATCACACTTAAAATATGTCAAACTTCTGTTTACTTCTGCATAATATTTCAATGATTCCACCAAGATTTTAGTTAGTTTCATCCATTTTTCCAACCCTAATCTAGTACACACAAAAACCCCAATAACTCTTGATCATCAATTCAGTCACATTACAAATATATTTGATTAAATAAATTACAAGAAAATACAAGAATAACTAGAAATAAGTAAAGGTTTATACCCACTAGATGATGCAAGTGATGATTTTCACCCAAAAACAATGTGACTCTTTTACACCAAGCCTTAAATCTTAACCCAATACCCCTAGATCACCATCATTCCTCCATGCAATGACCCTATGAGTACATGAATTATCTCAGCCCCTAATGTGTAAAAATCTTGCACAAAACCCCTCTTGATCACTTTAAAAATGATGTAAACTAGCTAGGTATTCATCACAACTAGCTACAATATTTTTGATTGAGTAGATTTTTGATGGATTTGGTGTTTGAGGGTGATGGAATTTCGGCAAGAATGGGAGGGAGAGAAGAGTGTGTGTGGTTTTTGTAAAACAATGGGAGAAGTGAATGAAGAGTTGAATGGTTTGTAAGGTTTATGCATGCAAGTCTAGGATGAAGGGTTAAGACAAGTGTCTTGCCTTGCATCCATATGATGCCACGCCACCAAGGAGGTGGTGGTGTGTGATTTTTGTTTTAAAACTTTGTTATTTCTAGTGTTTAGTGTATAAATTTTAAGATAGGTAGGTAGATTTTTGAGGCTAACGGGTATCACGTAAAATAAAACGAGAAGATTAAGACGAACCACAAGTGAAAACGAATATGATAAAAATAATTCTACAATTAAACGGGATACCTTTCTGGAAAAGTTTAATTTACGAAAGTTCAAGACGAAAAATAGTTTTAATCATAGCACGCAATTAAATTAAAACGACGATTTCAATAAAATATCTCGATGTAAATAAAAGTAATTTGTTTAAAATTTATAAATTAATTATGAGATTATAAAATAGTAGTGACCTTAAATTCGGGTTCTTACACAAATCTACTTCTATAAAAGGAAACATGCACTAGCTCATAATACATAACACAAATTTACTAAAACTTTTGGCCAAAAAGAAAAGCTAAACAAGAATCATGAGTGACTTTAAAGATTCATCATTTTACAACAACATCGGGAGTTCAATGATGACTCCCGAGGAAGAGGATTATTATTCTTGGGATTAAATTAAGAGTATCTATGTAGATATTGTAGGGCATTCCTTAAGCTATGCATGGTTGAAGATCCTATATGGGACAAGATATCTCATAAGCTTGAAGAACCTCTTCGTCACACTTATGTTGATGAGTGTGTGTGTGTTGTCAAGTAAAACACATGATGGAAGAGAATGTGCATGCTCCTCATAAGGAAATGCGAGAAATACATGCATCTATTTACAATGACCTAAAGGTGTTAACCGCGGTCATTGAGGACATTACTAAAGTCTTTCTTCAAGATCAAAATAAAGAATGAATTGAAAAAGACAACCAACTTAGCAATTGCCTCTTTGGAAGAAGTCAAGCCTTATAAGAATAAATGTAGTATAGGCTTTCTAGATTTCCTTGTATAGGTTGTAGCTAGAAAATGTATAATACATGTTGTGTGTTACATGTTTTATGTAAAATAAAATGCTTGAATGCTTCTTGGTTAATATCGCTTTGCTATAACATAATGGGATGAAATTATGATATAGTTATCCAAGCATGCTCAACAAAAAGTAATTGGGTCATGAATGACTATACATATAAAATGCCAAAATATGTATACATATATGCAATAATGTACAAAGTCAAAATAATCCATATTTATACTCACCCATGTTTCTAAGATTCCAAATGGTAAGCTAAACTATTATGGACTTGAACATGTGTATATGTTTGTTGCTTGTGTTGTTTTATGTTTTCTTGTTGCTAGATGTAGCCATGAACACCTCGAAGGTAATGCTCTTGACTCATGGATCTACGCCTTGGAACAAGGGGGAGCAACGATCTAGGGGGAGCACATGAAATGATATCTATTATTTCTTCTACAATGATATCAACCTTCTAATTAAAGACCAAGGTCCCGCCTTTTTGATTTGACAAAAGAGGGAGAAGGAAAGTAAAGCAAATATGCCTATTATGGATCGTGTTAGGAATCTCGATTCACGATCTTGAGAGGTCGGGGTAACTCAAAGTATTAATAAGCCATTTTAGAGAGAGAAATGCTTTATTATTGAATGATTAGTGAAGTTGTTACAAAATGAGAGGAACACCCATCTAAGCAAGCTTAGATGGGTTTATATAGCCCTTACATATGCCAGATTTAGCCTAATTACAATTCCAGTCCTTGTGTTTTAGGCTATATAGAAACTAATGTAATTTCTATAATGTTACCGCATTTATCATTTCTAACAATCTTCCCCCAATGTGGTGACATATGGAATTACTTACAATGTATCTTACAAGTACAAATACAAATGATCCAGCTTGAATCTTTTCATTACTTGCAGACGATACAATGTAATTTGTATAAACTAAGTTAGCTTCCCCCTAGTTCATACTGCATGTCTTCACATAGCTTTCTTCATCTACTTCTTTTTGTCGAAGTTTTCGAATCAGCTTCCCCCCAAACCAACATCCGTATTGTAATCATATTCTGAAAATGTAATGTAGCTTCATAGAAGAAGAAGTAGAAGTAGATAGAAGTAGAAGGTAGAAGTAAAACTAGAATCAGAATCATAGGATCAGAGAAGTAGAAGAAGCAGAAAAAGAAGCCAACCACATCAAACTCTGCTTCTGTTTTGATGAATATCTGTTTAGGGGAATATGCAAGGAATCAGCAACATCTTCTCACGTATGCACATACTTCACACACAAACCATCCAGAGGTTGAAAGCATACAATCCATCTCCATAGGATAGAAATGGACTTGAAGATAAGAAAGAAAGAAATGAAGGTGAGATAAGTACACATTTCTTCCCCTTGATTAATGCAATCTATCGAATACTTCCTTTTCTTCCCCCTGATTGCATTTGATGACCATCAAAAAAATCATAAACTGTGCAAGCCCGAATATTCGATAGACTAACCATGTGTGAAGTATCATAAATTCGGTTAAGCGTGAGAATCAATTGCCGATAAGAAACATCTATTTGTCTCTCCTCTGACTAATGCAATTCCAACCTCGCATTCTGTTGGCTCTCTGTAATGACTACTTATGGAGAAAACTCAATATGACAAACCCGATACTAAAGCAACATCCCCCAGAGTTGTGACTTAAGCTTGTACAATCCTATTGGAAGAAGAATCTCTTAAAATATCCTTAACTACGTGAGACACTGAGTACTACAACGTAACTCCTTAAAGTGATAGCTACTTTGTGTGTAAAGAGAGAAAGAATCACAAAAGTAACTAGATATTCAAGTCTTCGTCACAATCCGTATATGCTCGAACAAGTCATCTTCGTTGAAAAGGTAGAAAGAACCGAAGACGAAATAAGTACACATCCCCGTGAAATACTACTACAATTCTAGATAATTAATAATGAATCAAACCCGTAATCATTTTTTATGGTTAAATCCTGAGACTAGCCTTTTTAGCGTTTTTCATGAATCTTTGATAAGGATCATTTTAAGTGAAACATGATGTTTTTGTGTTTTCGAAAAAAATAATCACATTTGAGCCAATTTAACAATATTGATAACACAATACATCCCTTTAGCATTTAAGTCCAACTTGATTTGCCTGATGTAAATCAGTATGGCCTAAACTTGATTACACAACCCATTTTTTAATTTAATATATACAAGCCAAATATATTTTCGTATATAGCACTATAGCTAAATCCACTCGGCCCATGTATCTTTTGTTAACAAAACTCATATAGAGACATACTGGCCCACAAAAAGAATATGATCCAAAAGCCTGTTTGTGTCCAACCCTGATCCAAACACTACACGTGTTTTAACTTTTCTCAAACTTGTGATAAATACATACCGTCCCATCTATATCTTGCATTTGAGTAACCCTAAGCATAAAACAATCCGCCTCCTTTTTTCATTTACACGCAGCCATCATCCACACTTATTAAAACTTTTGGTCACTTTATGCTTAATTGTATATGACTAAATACCCAAAACAAACATGCTTTGTGTGACTAAATGTTACAAAAGGCCAAACAAACATAAATTTTATCGTGGCCATTGGATCATCAATAGTCACACAACAATACTCATTATTCACTGTAAAAACATATGGTCACACTTATTAACACTTTTGGTCACTTTATGCTTAATTGTATGTGACTAAATACACCGAAAAAAAAATGATGTGTGACTAAATATTACAAAAGGCCACACAAAAATAAAATTCATGTGGCATTGGGATGATCAATAGTCCACAAATACTCATATTTCACGTTAAACACCATATGGTCACACTTATTAATACTTTTGGCTACTTTATTTAATTGTATGTGACTAAATACCCAAAACAAACATGCTTTCTGTGACTAAATATTACAAAAGGCCACACAAACATAAAAATTTATGTGACCATTTGAATGATAAAATAACGTCACACAAAAATAACACATTTCATTCAATTTAAACACCATATTGTCACACTTATTAAACACTTTTGGCACTTTTTATGCTTAATTGTATGTGACTAAACTCAAAAGAAATCAATGCCTTGTGTGACTAATATTACAAATGGCCACACAAAATAAAATTCATGGGCCATGTGGTCTGATCAATAGTCACACAAAATACACATTTTTCACTTTAAACATTATTATGGTCACACTTATTTACAACTTTTGGTCACTTTATGCTTAGGTTATGTGACTTAATACCCAAAAAAACAGCTTTTTGTGACTAAAATATTACAAAAAGGCCACATAAAACTTAAAATTCATGTGCCATTAGATGATCAATAGTCACATCAAAACACATATTTCTTCACTTTAATACACCATATGTCACATTATTAACATTTGGCCTACTTTATGCTTAATTATAGTGACTAAAATACCCAAAACAACATGCTTTGTGTGACTAATATTACCAAAGGCCTCACTAACATAAAGTCATGTGACCCATTGGATGATCAATAGTCACACAAAATTAACTATTTCTTCAATTTAAACACAATAGTCTACACTTATTATCACTTTTGTTCACTCTTATGGCCTCGTTGTATGTGACTGTATACCAAATCAAACATGTTTATGTGGGGCTAAATATTACTAAAGGGTCACACAAACATAAAATTCATGTGGCCTGGGATGAACAATTAGTCACACAAATTCACATTTTTTTATTTTATTTTTTTTTTTTTTTATTTTTTTTTTTTGTTTCCTTCAATTAAAACACTATATGGTCACACAATTAACACTTTTAGCACTCTATGATTAGTGTATGCGACTAAATATACAAAAAAAAACATGCTTTGTTGGTTGTACATTGTTTACGGTCACTAAATTGTACCTATTTAGTCACACAAAAAACGTAGATACGGACACTAAAGCTTTCTTATGTGTGACTAACTCGAATGCGTGACCGTAGGTGACCTACGGCCGCGCGACCTTTTATCACACACGAAACTTTTCGCGTGTGTAACTATATGTATATAGACATACATTTTTGGTGTGACCAATACCACTTTTTGTACTAGTGATCATTCCCTAAGCTTAGGTGGTTCTTCTCCCCAAACTTCTATTAAGTCCAAACAATGAAGAATACTGTTGCTAGCTGTTTTCTCGACCATACCCATGAAAAAGACACAAATCACTTACTAACTCACTCTTTAACACAAAAAAACACACGCTTTGGTAGACATGAATTAGACTCAAAGATGTCTTAATCATCTTTCAAAACAAACCTAATTGGCATTCCAATAACTACCAACTCCCAATCATCCATAATATAGTACAACAATAATGGCGATATCTACCACTTAATACAAAAAACACATATTTGGTTTATAATGAGACCAACTATTAAATAAAATACAACATAACTTTATATTGTTAGTTTATAACACGTACCAACGAGTAATCGGTTATTTCACAAATAATAAAATCGGTTAAGTTTAGATGAACCGATTATTATCACAAACCTCTCCTTTTTTTCTCTCTTGCATTTTTTTGTATTTTTTTTGTTTTTATTTTTATTTTTTTAAACACTAGAAAATGAAATAAGTTGTAAAATTTCACCACTTCATGACCATAATAAAAGAAAACTACTACTTTCACATTCTCATTGCATTGTGCAATTTCCCGACCTAACCAAAGATAAGAAATACGCATACGAACACAAAAAGTACATACTTGTACACAAAAGCAACTAGAAATCGATTAAGGGTAGGCTAAGGTGTTAAAGGTGTAACGAAACAAATTTTGGTGGTGTAAGAAACGAAAGGAATGGCTCAGAAGGTTTTTCTAGGGGTATCTTACTCTAAAAATGAGAGTAAACAAAAGGGTTTATACGGGGGTTAACTAACCAGTGTAGTTAGTTAATATCACATATTTGTATGAAAACGGGATAGACTACTTGGTTTAATCCTAGAAATTTACCAATCTAAACAAGTCACTCGATTTTATAAACAATTAATATCTTTCATTGGTGGTCTCGAATAGTATACCCAAGCCAAGTTCTAAGTTTACAACGGTTACCGCACTCTCATATATTTTTTATATAAGGGTTACGTGTGGGGATATGCAACTAATAATCTCAAAAAAATGTAATTTTTTTTTAAAAATTTAGGCATAATATTCGCATATTATTGTGATAAGTAAAGACAAGTAGTGTTCTATTTCTTCTCTCCCACTTAAGATATACAACGCCTACATTTTATAAATATAACATGAAATACAGGAAGAGTAAAAAGAATTAGAACAGAAAAACTCCCTTGAGATTTGCTTTGTATGATCCTCCATGATAAGTATGTGAGCAATTATGTGTGTTGTGTTGTGAAAAAACGTCTGAATACCAACATGACTACAACATACATAAGATGTCACACCCCGTAAATTTTAGGTTATCATTTTAAACTTTTCCGTTCATTATTCTGACGTTTATAAGTTACGTGTTAAATTGTCGTTAAACCGGGAGACCTGAATTTCGGGACAAAATTCTTTTAACACGGGGAGACTATAACAATCCGCATTTTTACGTCATTCTACGTCAATAAATATTCAACTATTTATTTTAAACTTTTACGCGTTCACTTTTAATTTTTATCGTTAAGTTAAATCGCGTAAACTAAAAATCAACAATCAACGTAAACGGGCATCAAACAAATAAAAGTTTACGTCAAACAAGTATTATATAATTATTACGAAGATAATTATTGACTTTTCACTTTTTATTTTTATTGGTTACGTAAAACGTCTACGCACATTCATGCATGCATAGGAACCCATAAACCCATCTATACTTCAACAAATACCCACCATTATACCCAATACCAAAAATTTTATAACATTTCTATCACACATACTCATCTAGCCGTTCAATACAAAACACATACAAGAATTAATTCACCAAAATCCCACTAACTATTAAACTAGTATATGTTTTATCCAAGGGTTAAACCAAAAGCTTACACATCTTACACAAGCCACTAAGACCAACATCTTTGTCACCTACATATACTTATGGATGGCATGAATCAAGGGAAGGAAAGAAAAAGGAAACCATGCCTTGTTTCATCACATCATCTCTTACACAACCTTACTTTCTTACTAATGGGTTTTCTATACCCTAACTAGATTAACACACAACAGAAATAATAATTAATCTAGGGCAAGAAGGGAACTACACCCTAAAGGATCTCAACCTAATAATAAAAGCAACTTAAAAGAAATAAATAAATAAATAAATAAGAAAAATACTAGCCTTTGAGAAAATCGGATTTCTCACACGCATACCACCTTGGTCGAACTTGGAGGTAAGTACCCAAACGAGAGTACCTCTAATAGCTCACACCCACGAACCAAAGAGAAAAGAATTCAAACTCCTAGGGTCCCGATACACGAAAGACTCTTACAAGGAGTAGGAATGAGAAAGAGAGAATGAGCAAATAAAGCCTTGGCATGACCCTCTATTTATATTAAGAGGGAGGGGGTTGGGATGCCTCTTTGGGGCGATGTGGGATACCCTAAAAACGTCCCATGGGCCCCATTTGGGTCTTCCCGACCCGTTCAACTCAATACACTTTGTGTTAGTTCGTATTCTGCCCAAGCTTCTTTATAATTAGCTTCTAATTAATTTACCAACTATTAATAAATTAATAAACTAATTAATTATACATATAATATTAATTCTAATTAATATTATTTCTCCTTTATTATTTCTCTTAACGGTTCACTGAGGGCAACCCAAAAAGGACTATACTTTTGACGACAGTCTTACCAATTAGTTATGAACTTGGACACTAAATCCAACAGTCTCCCACTTGGACAAGTCATCAACTATAATTGGTCTAATTCTATCATGATCAACTAAGCAGAGAGTGCCATCCAATGCAACTGTTGAACTCTGAATCATATCTTAGAGACAGCCCTTAGATAAGTGATCAACTATTCCTTTGTTCTACTGATATCGTATGAACCTGAGACATGGATTTTAATCAATCTCTAGGTTCAACATTATGTTTCTCGATTTCTAATTATTTGACTATATGAGACTACTGAATTGAACACATCAATTTAGTCCCGGCTAGGCCTAGCACATTTAAGTCAACATTTAATCATCGAGGGGCCCATAGATATCGCTTTCCCATTTAGGCAAAAGGAACAAATAAACTTTGAATACATAGAACTAGTCAACTCATCATGTCATACCTAGCATATCCTTTATAACTGGCATTTACGCGCAGCGTTTGAACAAACTAAAGTATAACAGACTTGAAAAACTAGAAACTCGATGTATCTCCATTTTAAGAATAGAAGATATTATCATCTTAGAATTACTCGTGATATTAATCCATGAAGTAATCTCTCTAAGTACGGGTTTCTCCTATACTTAATTCCCATTAAGTACTCATGAGTGTTGCAGCATTCTCTATGCTATGTCTAATCTTTATAGACAATCTACTAACACTCCATGACAGTCTTAAATCAATACTTACTTCCTATAGTATGAACGACTGAGGAGGTTTCAGTAAACTAAGTACTCAGGAAGTGAATTCTAAACATGCAAAAATGAAACACAATGACAATCAATAGTAAATGGTAGCACACATGCAAATAAACAAATCTCTATGATTTAATCACCAAATCTATTACAATATCAATCATTGCTTATAATGTTTCAAATTCAAACTAACAACTAAAACTTTATTATATCTTTCAATCCAAATAGCTTCCTTTAAAGCCTCACAAGCTGCAATATACTCAGACTAGCATGTGGAGTCTGCCACTGTATCTTGCTTTGAACTTTTCCATGTCACCGCTCCCCCATTCAGCAAGAATACCCAACTAGACTGTGAACGACTATCATCTTTATCTGTTTGCCAACTTGCATCATAATAACCAGTTACTCTGAGTTCTTCTTCTCCATTATAAACTAAGAACCTGTCTTTAGTATTTCTTAAATACTTAAGAATATTCTTTACAGCTGTCCAATGACCTTCGCCAGGATTCTGCTGATGTTGACTCACCATGCTCAAAGCAAAGGAGACATCAGGCCTTGTACACGTCATGGCATACATGATCGATCCTATAGCCGAAGCATATGGGACTCGACTCATTTTTTCCAGTTCTTCATCAGTTTCAGACATAGATCCTTACTAATCTTTATGCCATGATGTAAGGGTAGATTCCCTTTCTTAGAATTCTCTATTTTGAATCTTTTCAAAATTTTATCTAAGTACGTGTCCTGACTAAGTCCTATAAGACGTTTTGACCTATCTCTGTAAATCTTATACCAAGAATATATGTTGCATCTCCCAAATCTTTCATAGCAAAACATTTCCCCAACCAGCCTTTTACACTTTGTAATGTTAGGATATCATTTTCTATCAGTAGTATATCATCCACATATAATACTAGGAAGACTACAACACTCCCACTGACTTTGACATATATACATGACTCATCTTTGCTTCTAGAAAATCCAAACTGTGTGACTTTCTCATGGAATCAGAGATTCCAGCTACGAGAAGCTTGTTTAAGTCCATAAATGGCCTCTTGAAGCTTGCACACTCTTTTAGGATACTTTGCATTTTCAAAACCTTTTGGTTGTACCATAAACACATCATCTGTCAGTCTTCCGTTAAGGAAAGCGGTCTTGACATTCATCTGTCATATTTCATAATCATGAAACGTAGCTATGGCAAGCATTATTGATTCGTGGTATAGTATATACTTATATAGCAACCCTAATACAGATCCTAACCGAATGCCCTTGACCAAGGCAAAAGGTCAAGTTCCACAAAAGGATAAAATACACAAGATAGAATCAATGATAAAAAGATTCCGGAAGAGATATTCCCGGGTCGTATGTCCCAACGAGGCTGCAATTGAAGGTAATCCTGGTTTGATGAGAAATTGAATGATGGAGAATATTTGGATATGATGGAAACACTGATATAATTACAACTAAATTAATTGAAGAAAACCTAATTTAATCTACGGGAAAACAAGCAAAGGAAATGGGGATCTTAAAAATCTACGGGAATCAGAAATAGTTAATATGGATAGAACTTAAACTACGGGAAGCATAATTAATTATTGGGAAATCCTAAAATTAAATCTAAATTAAATACGGGGAACAGAATTAGGTATCGGGAAACCTAAATACTAAAAATTAAGAAAATAAATGCTAAATTAAATTAAAAATCAAAATTAAATTCTAATTAACTTAATTTGAAAAATAAAAAAAACTAGAATAAAAACGGAGGTCGTTTGAATGCTAAACGAAAAGAAACGGTAAAACGCACTCGATAAAACGGGACTAAGACTGAAATTTATGAAAAATTAGACCTATACTAAATATTATATTTTTCCTAGACACAAAATGACAAAAGAAAATTTTATAAAAAAGAAAAATATTTTTTTATTAATTTTCTGATTTTTTATGAGTTTTTAAAGATTTATAACTAATTAAAACTAAGAAAATAGAAAAAGACAAAAAATAAAAGTTATAAAAATTCTGAAAAAATAAAACTAAGTAAAGAAAAATCTAACAATTCTAAAAATATAAAAATCCCTAAAAGTTACTGTTTATATTAAAAGTAATTAAACTTATTAATTTAAACCCTAATTTAATTAATTAAATAAAATTAAACTAACAAAAGTTACAACTAGGGACTAACAGGGCAAACCTATAAGGACTAACGGGGTAACAATTATCTAACTGTAGGGAATAAGGGGATTAACAATATAACTATAAAGACCAATTACACAACCAGTCCCTAAGTGGACCCGATTACAAAGCAAGTCCAAACCGCTTATTATTAAAAAGCTAAAAAGCAAAGTTTGTAAGGGGGCTTGAGCTTATCATTTCTACAAAATGGACAAGTGCTGAATCTAACTAATAAGCTAGAAAAGTGAGCTTTTTTGGGGTTTGCAGAAGCTTATTAAGCTATGACTATTTTTCTTTCTTATCTGGGATTAAGCTAACAAAATAAATCTACAACTAATGGAACATTAATAAGGAAGGGGAGTCCTAAATAAGCTAAGGTTTCTAGAATAAGCCCTAAAATAAGCTGGAAATGAGATAAGCTATTCTAAACATTTTATTATAAAAACAGAAAAGTAAAAAAAAGGGGACTTTAAGCCTAATTTAAGCTAACCTAGAAAGGGAGATAAGCTATAAGACTTTGGGAGCTTAAAGAACTAGTAATAAGCTGCATATAAAAGCTAAAATAACTAAGTGCTTAATACAAAATTAGCAAGATAAAGAGTGCTGAATCTAGGTGCTCAGCACCAGGGGAGGAGATTCAGCACTGAGGTGCTGTATTTGGCTTATGAAAAAAGCTCTACAGGGCTTCCTATAGCCAAAATCCAAGCACAAACAATTTTATAAGGAAGGCAAATGAGCTTATTCCAAACTATGAAGCTTAAGGTTAAGAAAAAGTTGTTGAAATTTGGGCTTGAAATTATGGGTTACAAAGAAATGACAATTTAGGTGATTTGAAGTTCAATTGCTTTATGCTGCTACAATGTTCAACACTCAAGATCAAAACACATCGATGCGAGATACCACTTTATTAAGGAGTAAGTGGAGAATGGAGTTGTGAAACTCTACTTTGTCAAGACCGAATATCAACTCGCAGACATCTTCACAAAAGCTTTGCCACGAGAAAGACTCAATTTCTTGATCGAAAAGCTAGGAATGAGAAGCATGTCGCCTGAAACATTAAAGAGACTGACAGAGGAAGAGGACGAGTAATGGTGGTAACTCGTGATATATCCTGTATATTATATGTAAATAAGAAACATAAAAAACCCAAAAAGATTTTTCATTTTATATAAAAATTTTCAAAAACAAAATAGAAAAATATAAAACCATTAAAAGAAAATACAAAATTAAAATATCAAAAAATACAAAAATATGCTTCTCTGACATGTCTTCTAAAAATCGATAACATTTATGGTCTTAGAAATGTCATTCAATAATGATACGAGACTGTAAATGAAGTTCGAGCAGAAGTTTAAAAATTTTCAAAACATGTCAAAAATGGCTTGCTATTATTTCTAATAGTAACCCGGACATAATCTTAAAGGCAAGTATTTCGACAAAAAAAACTTGACCTCACAACGGAAAATTTATTTTTCTCGAGAATGAATTACTTCATATTCATTCAAAGGCTTGTGTTTACTTTGCAACACAACCCGTGCTTCCTTTATATAATAAGTATACATGTTAGTGCACTTATTTGTCACAATAAGAGAAATCTTATTTTATGGTGTTGATATTAGATATGCTGTCTGGGGAGTTACTCACTGGGGTCTTAAACGACAACGATTCTATGGATTCGTAAGCAACATGGTGTCCAAACATGATGTGTACTCCACAAAGAAAATCATTGCAGTAACCCATGTAAAAGTTATAAAGTGGTATGATTATGGCCATCTGTAAGAGATTGAAGTTCGAAGAGAAGATCAGAAGCTCTACAAGTTCAAAGAAGGTGACTTCCTAAGACTTAATCTTCGTGATATTGAAGACATGCTGCTTCTCTTGGTTCAAAATAAAATCTCAAATCTAGAAAGAGATATCATTTTCGACTTAATATGGCATTGCAGATGTTTACCAGACGTGTTGTGATTCTTAAGCGGGTGGAAGACCTTCAACTGGGAGTCGAAAGCTACCAGAAGAAGCTAAATATCACCAGGCCGGAGACATTCATGTCCGACATCTCCAAAAGGACTCCATACACTGCATACAACAATCCTCAAGATATCATCTATCTAGACAAGTACAAGAGAAACAGGTTGATGTACTCGGATGAACTCTACAAGTTTTGTGACGTGACGCTCACATCTGTTAGAACTGTTCTTCATGATATTACTTCCAACCCGATGATGGGTTACCTGCCAAAGAGAAGATGGAGTAACTTAGACAGAAAAAGGTCTCGCATCATGATCAAGGCGATCGATCGACAGCTCTTTGAAAGGAGGTTAATGAGGAATTTGGAGAAGTTCGTTGGTGGGAGAGACTACGGGGAAGACCTCAGACTGCTTGAACGGACATATTTTATCCTACTCCATTTCAGGTCATTCTCTCATAAATATCAAACTTGTGAATATGTGAATAAATAGTGTAGACTAATATTAGGCAAATATCGTATTTGAGTACGAATTTTTAAGAATTTCTTAGTAAATCAAATTTTTTCAAATTAATGTACTCAAACACCATATAATTCCCTTAGAAATTGAGGGGGAGCATTAAAATGTTCCTAATAAGGCTTATTATTAATAACCAAAACATTTGTCTCCCCAAATAATTTTCATACGTATTTGAATCAATTGATATCTAAAATATCAAGAGATTTGACATTTTTGATAAGGGGAGAGAATGATTAAAATATATATAACTTGTAAAATTGTGATTAAATGGACTCAAGTGCTAACTCCATCCTCCATGTGCTAAACGTTTTCGAATATCGATGCACATGTTGAGGGGGAGCATTTTTAAAAAGTAAAACCATCAAGGTACTAAATGTTTTGATTTATATCACCAAGTACCTTAATTGATGTTTTCAAATGGTTTTCAGGCTGGGAACAATACCAAAAGACCGACTATGTTTTTTTAATTAATTGGAGTTATATGGTGGTTAGGTATATGTATTCGTTCCCATGATCCATCCAGAACCAGAGGGATCTACCCAGGGACATTCTATTAGTTAGAATAGAAGTCCTTAGGTATGATAAAAAAGAGAAAAAGTGAGAAAAAGGGGATAATGCATACTAAGACAGAGCTAACACTAGAACAAACCCAACAAGGTGTTAGTGATGAAGTCTTGGTAAGCATTGAAGGGGTTGAAGAATAAAAAAGAAAAGTTAAGATAAAGGGTGAAAAGAAAGAAGCCCTCTTTACACTTACGTAGAAACTGGGTCAATACATAAACTGTCAGAAACACTAAGTTGTTGTCTGGTATTGAAGACAGTCGTCATGGACCCAATGACGCAATGCGCAACCCTCCCCAGCCACTCAAGGTCATAAAGACTCTTGTTTCAAATCTCACAGATATTACACTCATTTCTATTGACTTTCTCACTACGAGATTGTTGATATTGAAAAGAAGGCAATCAGCTCCAACCTCTAATTATTAAAACCAAATGTGCACTATTGAGTCTAAAGCCAATAAAGAGATCATCCATAAATCTCTCTAGGACACTTATTCATTATAAACTGGTTTCTCACACACTATGAAAACTAGTAATATCTTAAGAGTCATACACATTATCCTTTTGATTTTGCCAAATCAATAGAGTGTTACTTATGTATTCACAATGACGATAGAAATCCTTCCAGAGCCAACATTAAACAAGCTCTGCGGTAGGTGACTTGTGAGATCCTATATGGATCAAACTTGTGACACTAGATATCGATTCGGTCCAGACTATGAATTGACGTCGGTCCAGCTTATGAATTTACGAATGAATTTTGAAAAACATAAAACTGTTGGTGTGTTATAAAAAAAACCGTTTGCCATCTTAAGACACTGAATTGATTTTCCTAAATTAAATTTTTCAATCTTATGTCCATTAAGTAGCCTTAAAAGGGTATCTAGACATAGGAAAGCTGAACACGAATTGACGGACATTATCAGGGAAGATAAAACATACCGGTTCAAATCTTAGCTGTTGTCTCTTTAGACGCGTCCCGTAATAAACCGCTAGTGCATTGCTGTGAAAACACTATTAAGGATATTCTTTGGGAAGTTCTAACCTGAACGCAAGCAGTTATTTATACTGATATAACGGGGAACCATGGTTGTTAAATCGTATTCGACAAAGTGACAAATCCAACTTTCGTCCATATATTGTTTATCACTAACCTAATCATACAGATTTCCTTACGAGCGGCAGCAGTTACCAAGAGTGACAAGTCAAGTCAATTACCAATGCACACTAACTCGACGACATAAGTAAAGACAACATGAAATTTATTACTATACAGTACATGTTTTAAAAGACTTCCGGCTACTCAGATATCGTACATCATTTCTTTGAAGTGACAAAGTCGTAAAGTTAAAAGAAATTTCGAAGAAAAGTTCCACTACTCATGATTCCGCAACCGTCTTTCATGAATGTGACGAACGTGTTAAAGTTAAATGCAATTTTAAGAAAGAAGTAACATAAACATTCAAAATCAAGAAAATTATGAGCATGTACATCCAAAAGTCACAAGAATCACAAGAAAACAGAAAGATAACAAGATGGCGAGAATAAAGAAGAAAGGGGGGTTGACTAGTGTTATAGGTTCGTTTTAAACGTTTTAAAAGTTTGTCTTTACCGAAAAGTAACATAGATTCAGTTATATTGTTTCAAACCAATCAACAATATGCAGATCAACAATGTAAATATCTAAAAACTAATACTAAAGTAAACAATGACAACCAATCATAACGAGATAAGGAAAGAACAATCAAACTAAACGCATCGAGATTAATACTATATGTTCGTGGCTACGAAAGCTTCCTCTTCTCGAGCCTGATGCTGCCACTCCTCCGGTTATCATCGTATCAAGATTATTATATTTGCAAGCAAACTCGCCTTTAGGATCGGTAGTAAAACCGGTTACACAACATAATAGCTATCGAGGTACCGTCGCTTATATGTTTATTTCCGACACTAAGCTAAATGTTGAGGCTCCTACAATCTTAGCTAGAAACCGCAAATCTATCGCGTAAAAGCCGCGAACTTCACAAGCCTCTACACAAAAGAACGACAAGACTACACGTATCGATTTATTTACACATAATCCGATATCATATATTTAGTACAAACGAATCAAGTTACAAAAGACTAGAAGATCTTCGATGACAGTGAGCTAGATTGAAGAGTCTAGGAGAGGTCCACTTAAATAACCATTCAATTTCATGAGAATATAAATAGATTCTTCTCCTGGCACTTTCTAGATAGAGAAGGAGAGGAACGTTACGATGAGAAGAAGAATTGCATGCACTTTGAAACATTAGACCCCTCAATAAACAATACGTAAATGATCCAAGAAGTATTTAGTGAGAGAGAAAGAATGTCATAATAGAGAGGAGCAAGAAGACTGTGAAAAATTCGTGCAAAAGAAGGATGATGTTTTTTCTACTAGAAATTAAGTTGCAATATATCTATCGACAGGATTTCTAAACATAGCTAATGGCCAATGTCTTCGGTCCCATATGTATAATCTGGGGCCGTCCGAGGCGTATAAGGGGTCGCCAATTAAACGTGAACGCTCCTGTTATTCTTGCTTTTTGTGGGGATGTATGTATCTGGTATAGAAAGCTACTAATTTTTGGGGGGGGGGAATGGAACCCAGATCAAATATTCTATAACAAATCAAATCAACACGACATTTTCGTTTATAAAAAATATTCCCTTGTATCACTTATTTGCTTTTGTGCCAATTGGTAACGATACGTTTGTGAGTGAAAAAGAAATGGTTAAGAAAAAATACTTTTCTGATCACTAATTATTTAGCTTAAAAAATATGCTTATTCTGTAGATTACTATTTACCCGCGGCTTTCCGTTTGTATTGTGCATATTGCCTTTAGAATGGGAAATTTTACTATTAATTATTTGTAAACGTTGATTTTTATCGTAAACGTTTTTACATTTTGTTATTATCAAAACGTTGAGAGGTCGAAAAATATAAATAACGTTTTTAGACATTATTTGTATTAACTATCTCTCCCTTTTTGATGATGACAAATATAAAACTCATTTTGTATAAAATAAGAATGTTTTCAAGATTATTAATAATTTTCATTCAATAGTCGCTGCGCGCACGGTTTAAGAGACGTTACGGACATTCATAAAGGGATGATCGTTCGAAGTGTTTGTAGAAAGGAAAGAAGTCAACGATATCAAGACCCCCATGTCGATGTATGGCTCCCCTCTTGTTGGGGCACAATGGGACGTTTTACAAAAATATTTGCTACAAAATAAATGTTAGACAGGTATAAGTGCAGGGGGAGTGTGAGCAAATATCTATAACATAAGCACTACATTCAAGTCACCCGGGGTTTGTGGGGGGGGGGTGAGTTATGTGGGGGGGGGGGGGGGGTGGGGGTATAAAAGGAGTGTAAACATGGTCAAGTAATGCTAAGAAACTCATACAATAGTGGACATAACTAATTAACTCATACAAGAAGACATGAACTTATGCATAAAGTTAAGTTAAACAAAGAGTATTAATCCTAGATGATTCATGATTCATAGAAGATGACTTTGAGAACAAAAAAAAAAAATAGTACATTTACTAATAGACGGGGTTTAGGGATCTGTGCCACATTATGAGATTTTTGAAAACATTTCAAGATTTGTGTGGTGGAAAGTGTGTAGTAGTTGGGGCGGTTAGTTCAGTTGGGGTGTGATAGAGAGAGAGCAGCGTAATATACTAGAGAGTTAAGAGGCTTCAGAGTGGTGGTATGCAGTGCTCATCTCTTAAGTTACAGAAAAGATTATTGGTGTGATTGAGTATACAACATGATGCATGTTGACTCGTTGTAGATAAAGAGGATGACCCGATGAGTAGGTGGAGTGAGGTTGGGTAGGAGATGGGGTAGGGGGATGATGTATGCAGGAATGAGATCAGCAGTGAGGGGTGGATTGGTGACAAGAGTGAAATTGAGTGATGTCTAAGGGATGGAATGACGAGATGTAGAGGATATGTGAAGTGGATGTGAGGGTCGTTTATAGGTGCATCCATGCAGAATTTCAGAAAGAGGGATTAGAATGAGGATCTGAGGGAGAGGGTGGAATCATTAGAAGTAGGAGGTGAGGGTTGATGGATTCTTGCAGATATCAAGTAGTTAGGCGGAGATGGTAGTGCCAGAGTGGGGGGGAAGGAAGATAGACTTGGTGGTTAGAGAGGGGAGTTAGTTGTATGATGCATATTGTGGAATGGATGAAGTGTGATTGAAGTTTATGTTTGATGGGAGTAAAGTGAGTGTTGTGGTGCACATCTGTTCCATCACTAGAAATTTGAACCAAGAGTTGTCCTAGGTGGGATTATGGCTTTAGTTTGAGTATTTTCTTCGGAAGGATTAGAGGGGAAGGTTGAGTGGAGCCAAGGAAGTAAGATATAGAAAATGATGTAAGATATAAAGAAAGAGAGAAGATGGATAAATTTAGAAGGAGTGGATTAAAGGGGTAAAGCATGAGGATTAGAAGGAGAATCCAAAAATGGTTTAGCAAAATGCAGGATGTATAGCTGTGTCTAGTGAAGAGGATAGTCAACTGCACATAAAATCAAGTAGTCACAGTAAAATTTCCGTGACTCTAACGGCGGTCCCATAATTATATAGCGGTCCTAGATATATTTGGGGGTCGTCCATAAATTTATAGGGGTTGTTTCTAGAGGAGTAAATTTTTTTAGTTTTTTTCAAATATTGTTAAAACAAGAAAAAAAATCCTACTGTCACCCTTAAGCAGTCAATCCTATTTCACCATGACTCATCTAATAACATAAAATCCACATTCACAAAACTAACTATCCAAAATTCTGATTAAAGAGATCACATATAGGTATTTTACCTAAAGATTAATCATGCAGTAATATCATATAAGTAACATAGTGATCAAGGTGTTATGCAAGCAAGGGTTTAGGATGATAAAATGAATGATCATGCCAAGCAAGTTAAGTTTGCCCCGTACTCGAACTAAGATTGCTTACTAAATATCATAGAGTTTTAAGGTGACCTAAGCATAATAAAAAGTATACAATATAATAAATATTGTCATATAGCAATTTTCCAAAAGCTCACTTCTTCTTTATGTTCTCCACAATGTTCTTGAGGCCTTTCCCGATACTTAATTTGATTGAATTAATGATTTCGTTTTGGCGAGTGTAAAAAGGTCACAAGTCAAGCGGTAAATATTTGGTGGGTTTGGAAGACTTGAGGAACATCATTTGTTCAATGTAATTTAAAAAAATAAGTGGGGAAAAGAGTGCATGCACACGGAGGTCCCTTCGTCAATACCATCATCATCCCTCAACATTGCTTTGAGAAAAGACGGAGGATGGTTGAATGCGAAGGCGAGCAAAAGAAAGTGGATGACGACCCTCTTTCTCGTGCACAATCCTTTATAGTCTTTCGCTCTTATTGAACGGTAAGAGGAGTCATGACACGATCGTACAAGACATAAGACTCATTAAGCAACTCAGGACTTTCACTCATTACGAATTTAAACAAACGGGTTAATAACATACCTTAAGGTAAAATTAACCTAGCTTGTTTAATGACCCACTCCATTTGTTTTTCCATATAATAGGCGAGGTTGAAATTTTCGAATCTTGAAATACATAAGAGCATGTAATAAACACACGCGGGAATATGATCCCGATGTATCCCCTCAGTACATAAAACAATTTCCTGGATAATTACTTCCAAAGGCTTCAGGTTGACACAATTCACGATGAGGAATTTTGATAATCTTGAATATCAATTTTTACCTAGCTGACGGGTGCGAGTGACCAGACCTATCTCGGAGATCATTAAGAGAGTAGAGCGCGTATGAGGAGCATGGAAAAGGGTATTATCTCTAGTGCTGCTGTGGAGGGCAGTGTGAGGGTTGGTTTGGTATGGACCATCCCTAGGAACACCATATGCCAACTCGTCAAGTGACCACTTGTCGGTAAAGACACAAGCACCCTTACAAGGTATGTCAAGAATTTGAGCAAATTCTTTAAGATGTACAGGGAAAAGAGATAGATTTTAAATCACAATTAGATATGCATTCTGGGAGGAGGACCTATGCGTCGTAATAGGTGGGTAATAGTTTGAAATAGGACGTACGTTAGAGAATGGACGAGCGGGAGGGAATGGACGCGTGCGATGTAACAACGTATTGGCGCCTTTAGGGAGGTTTGCCGGATAAGAGTCAGCCTCGTTCGCAGCGGACGTCGTCAGAAGACCTATCACGTTAACAAGGACCGAACATAGCGTAGATCCGCAAAGTCCTCAAAAACCACCTGACCCTCATGAATGTAGCGACTTTCAAGGTTTCTTAGTCTTTCTTTTAAAGGTGAACGGTATTCATGTGAAATTATTGGAATGTAGTGTCTTGTATTTTTATGGTCTTCAGATGATTTGCGAGGCATGATTACCTAGAAAGAAAGTATTAAAGTCACATTTTATTATCATTTACTTGTTATCAATTGTATGGACATAGTTTCTAGTGTTGCCTAAACGGACAAATATGGAGTCACACGATACATAACTCGACCTAGAAATAAAATCCTAAGAATTAACCCAAACCTCCATAATGTTTATTTTGCTCATCCAACCATTGGTCAAAATAAAAAAATACATCAGAATTGATGTATCTGACCTTTGTTCATGGGATTTCATTATGCAAGTATTTAAAAATGTTTTTAAGTTGTATTAACAAAGCATAACAACAATATTAATGTGTTCTGCTAAAGTGAGTGAATTTGAAAATAAATTGCTTTTGGTTCAAAATTAATTATTCGACAAACTCACTATTATGTACATCCTATGTCTAAGAGGAAGCATATTAGTCATACATATATACTCCTAGTTAGTTCTAAATGTAAACAAAATTGTAAAGAAAACTTGGAAAATCCCTAAATTTTATATTTTTATGTTCATCATGAATCCTAACTCAAATTGAAAGAAAATAGACAAATTGACCACAATTGATGTTCTTTATGATGTTAAGAGAATGATTTTTAGTTTTGATTTGATCTCAAATTAGTGTTTTAGTGATTGATTTGTTGAGTTTGGTGTTTTGGTTTTGTTGTTCCGCCGCACCACAGGAAGAGGGGGGTGTTTGGATTTTGAGTTTTGAGAAATATTTTGACAATCGTGTCAATAAATGGGTGTCTTGCTGGTAGGCGGTCCATATCGATCAGGGCGCCGAAAATGGTTTGGGCCGCCTAAGATATGTGGCCGCCCGTAATTATGGGTTTTTGGACTTTAAATTTGTTGAACACGAATTTACGTAGGAAAATTTCTATTTAATTGCCATTTCGTGAATTACAAATTTTAACAAGCCTTCAGATGAATTTGTTAAATGTCACGATGCGGAGAATGAAACGCGAATGGAATCAGACTAAAAAAAGAGAGGCGGACTAATAAGATTATAGAATGTGTTCCATCATCCTAAACCAAGGACGAATATATTTAAACGATTCAGTTTAAGAGGTTCCACTAAGGATGCCCGATGTTGTCGATGGCGGCACTTTTTGATAGGGGATATGTCCTTTAGAAATTATCAAGAAGAAGTAGTGAACGAATTCATAGTTTGTTCGAGATGTTTTGCACGGATTTTGTGCTAAGGTCAATCGCAGCCTTTATGTTGCACATGATCGGGACGTCATTGAGTCGAACGTCGTAGTATTGATAAGAGCTAGTTTCATCATAATTGCCTTGTGACATCCTTCTAGGGTGCATACGTACTCGGACTTCGGTAATGGATATAACAAGAGCGGTTTTGTTTCTTCGAGAACCCAAGATTTCAAACACATCCCACTTACGTGTACAAATACCGCAAGTGCTCCTTTCGGTCCACATAATCTCTCGCATGATTAGAGTCGGCATATAATACTGTTTCTATGCCGGTCCCCTTAGGATACCATAATCCTAAGTGTGTAGTGCCTATAATGTACCGGAAGATACGCTTAACCGCTTTAAGATAAGAGGTTTTGGAAGCCTCTTGGAAGCGGCACAAAGGCAAACACTAAATATAATATCGGTCCTACTTGTGCGTTAGGTATAATAAACTCCCTATCATGCCACAATAGCTTGGTACCTATCGTACCGACTCACACTCTTCGTCTTTCGTGAGTTTAGTAATCAGAGGACATGGATTTTCATTGTGTTTAGAACTTCTAATCCAATTCTAAAGCTCTCTTTAATATATTATTAGCTGATTAAAGAAGAAACGCATCTTCATTTGTTTTATTTGTAACGCCAAGTAAGAACTGAGTTCACCCATCATGCTTCATCTCAAACTCGACATGCTGATTTTGGCAAATCTACATCATACATGTCTTGACAAGTCGAGTCGAAAATAATGTTCAATCGCCAATATATGAACGATGATGAGATTGAACTTTTTATATTCTAGTAAAAAGTGTGTTATCTACCATTCCATTTTGTAATTCATGTTTAATAAGGAAAAGCTTTTAATCTATCAAACCAAGGCTTTGTATGCTTGTTTAAGACCATATAAAGCTTTCATTAAAGGTTTATACACTATGATCAGGTTTATTTCAAAGTTAATTAATCCTGAGGTTGTGCACGTATACCTCTCCTTATTGATAAAAACCATTCAGGAATGCACTGATTTTACATCTATTTGGAATAGCTTAAACATCTAAAGCACAAGCAATAAGCTAATAGTATCTCTAATAGACCTCAGGTTCTAGCAACTAGGGCGCATAAGTTTCATCCAAATCGGACTGGCCCATCTTTTTAATTATATAAATTGAAGCAACTAGACCTAGCCTTATTTATTGAGAAACAATAAACCATTCTCGTCTAACTAATTTTCTAAACACCCCTTAGTTCCTATAGGATTGTCATATTCTAGTTTGTGGAACTAAACTCCCAAACGTCGTTAGCAATGAACTGATTTAATTTCTTCTTGCATGGTGACTATCCAACTATCATCCGTTAAGGCTTCATTCACATTCTTAGGTTCTATAGTTGATATAAAACAAAAGAAGTTACTTTTGGTTTTCGAGGCTTGTGACTAAGGGTTCTTGGTAAGGTTTCTTAGACATTTTCTAATGGATGGTTTCATGATTCCAAATATTGACTACATCGTCAGTCTCAAAAGTTTCATCCTTAAAAGTCATTTTGCAAATATTTCCATTATTTGCAACCCCTTACATTGCTTCTTCTTCATCTAAGTCATCAATCCACCAAGGGTGATGTACTTAAGAGTGTGGCAGAGTTTCAGTCGACATGTCAACGAGTGATATTCTTCGATTTTCCTAGTGTGTTTATTAAGGATGATGTAGGCTTTACTATTTTGGGAGTAACCTAAAAAGACACCTTCGATGACTTTTGGGTCAACTTGGCAAGGTATCTTTAGTTTTAAAATGAAGCACTTGCTTCAAACACTCTAAAGTAATCAAATTTGGTATCCTACATCCAAGGCTCATAAGTTGTTTTTCCTATGATGGCAGTCGGTTGAGAATGTATCATTAGGAAGTATCTAACGCTTTGACATCCAAAACTTTTGTGGTAATCGATTGGCTCATTATCCAACATAGTCAACTCATTATTCTTGAAGTGTCATAATTATTCTTTCAACCACGCCAATTTGATTGAGGAGTGCGTGGAGCGGAGAATTATGTGTAATCTCCCCCTTTGCATTACAAAACTCTCCAAATTTCAACCTCATTAACAAATTCCCTACCTGTGGTTGGTTTCTTATTGACACTATGACATCTTAAATGGGTTTTGAATCTTCTTACAAAATAACATCGATGATCGAAGGGCATTGTTTTATCCTTAGGAACTATCCAAGTAACCTAGAGTATAATCTTACTATCACTAAGTGTAGTGGTTTCCTCTGTAACTCCGTACGGCGGATGGACCGAAGAGATCCATATGAAAGAGTTCTAAGCATCTAGTCGTTGAGACTATATTCTTAGCTTTGTGCTAGCTGAGCTTTGTTGGTACCAATTTGCAAGCATCGCAGAAGTTTTATTAAACTTAAGCTTAGGTAATTTCTAACTAATTCCCTTACAGCTAACGATTGAATGAGAAGCATAATTTAGTTTTTTTTTCACTAATTAGCGTGATCCTAATCTCCTCTATCCAAACGTGGAGTTTTGATCAATCGTTTCCTAGACAAATTTATCTTTTAGGCTATTTCCTAATTTTAATCACATATAAGCCTTTCTTCCTAATACCTCTACCTATGATCTTACCATCCTTAGTGATTTCACCTATTATTTAAAAAAGTTACTCTAGCACATTATTATCACATAATTATCCTACACTTAGCAAGTTTAAATCTTAAGTTATCTACATGTTTCACATTATCTATTTTGAAGAGACATTTGAAATCGTACTTTGCCAATGATGATTACCGACGAAGATTGGCTACCAAAATATAACATTACCTCCATTGAGATTGCTTGTACTTAAAGAAAAGCTTCGTACCCGTTATGTGTTTAGACATCCGCTAATCCTTTATCCACTCATCATGTTCCAAGGTCCACCTCCAAAGGCATCATCTGTTATATAAGGACAATAACTCAAACATTTTTTGTAACATTTTGTATTTTCAAGTCCATTTACGACGTCATATATTTCACTAATTTTTTTGCTCGTACGCTTTTACTTTTAATTTTAATAGTTAATGTTAAATCGCTGTAAACTAAAAATCATATAAACTTAAACGGACACCAAAGTGAATTAAAGTTTACTTCCAAGCAAAGCAATATTATTTTACGAAAAGTAATAATCAACATTTACTATATATATTTTTTGCGTAAACGTTTACGTTTACGCAATTAAATACGTTTAGGCATACCCTAAACATAATAATTAATCTACAGCATTCAACAAGATAATCATGTTTATTCCAATGCACAAAGTTTATAAAACTTTAACCCACAATTATCAACTGAGCCGAACCTTAAAGAATAAATAGACAATACATTACATTTTACAAGTAAACATTTATTTACAAACTACAACTTATACATTATCAATATAACACTTTCATTTCCTTTATTAGAACTAGCTAGACATCCTCCACATTATCATGGATGATGTCTCATTATGGAACCAAAGAACACATTCTTAGATTTAGCAGCAATGATACACCAAAGACTAACTTTAGTCATCCTTGATATTTTCCTCTCCTGTTGTTACCATGTGAATCCAACGACTAGAACCCCTCCCCATGAGGCTTTCATAATCTTTTGTGACCCACTTGGAATATATATACATGTATCATTCATTCATAACATCTCACACAACACAAAAGACTTACCAAAAATCAACTTTTCTCTTCCTTTTCCTTCTTTGAAAGCCACGGCTCAAACCACACCTTTAAATAATCCATACAAAATTTTCTACCACTTATACAAGCATACACACACCATATCTAAGACCTACTAAGATGTTTTGAGGTCTTGGTTAAGCAATTACAAGTGTTGAAGCAAGAAAAGCAAGATTAGGGGTTTCATTAAAAACTAGGTTAATCATGAGTCTGCTAGCTTTGTGGTTTTATTCTAAACAATGGTTTAATTCTTTGGGTTATCAGCACACTACATCTCATTAAGTTCACTTAAAACCCTTTATGTCTTTACAATTTATCAATTTCTATTGCTTTATAGCTCTATTTAGCAATATCACCATTAGGATAACTTTTTAAAACATGTAAAACATAAATTTACTTGCGGTTTAAGATTTTGTACACTTTACATATGCTATAGATGTTGAGTAATTAACATGTTATAATGATTTGTATAAATGTTGTACTCTCTTGGTTAAGTATAAAAATCAAGTATAAACCTGTAGTTAAAAAGTATATAAACAACAAAGTTATATAAATACACCCCAAAAGATATGGCTGTTTTGGTCGTATTTTGTAACAGCTACGATTATGTTTTTTATAAACATAGTCGTCACAATACGATTCAAAAAGTAAGAAACTCGAAAACCCGATTTAAAACGAAAAAAGATACGACAAGTAATACGATTTAACGTTGATACCGTGTTATATAATAAAAATATTTTATAAAAAGTTACTGTGTTCACGCAGGGGACTTTATTTATAAAACATCATTAATATGATAAAACGTTTAAATACATAACGTACACGAGATAATTACAATGCTTTGTTTTTAAATTGATTGCTGATCACAAGTGTTATTCCACAGTGGTTTTCAAAGTGTTTACAAAGTGTATGCTCTCCCAGATTTAGCCTGAATATTAAGCGAATTACCTTATTGCCGGTAAAGTCACCCTATTTATCATGAACCGTTAATTGACTATTGTAGATAGCGTGAGTGTCATTGGATAGTCTATCGGACTGACAATCCCCACCTTTCCTTGGTCACTAGTGATCAAGTGCCTTGAACATTGATAAGGTGTTAGGTGTTGGCAAGCAACCAAACAACTGATTGTGTGGCACAAATCTAGTTAAGGCTTCGGGGTCAAGAGCTTAGTGCAATAATAAACGTTATTATGGACTACAGAATGAGTTTCAAATAACAACTATTACTTCGATCTTGAGACTCACCATTGTTACGATAAAACCCTATGAATACATTCAACCTTTGAGTTGACATTTAGCATTAATTCTTCAGGTCTTAGGGTATGAAGATCGGGAGGGAGCCGTGGCGATATCAAAAAAGACGGATACTGTGTTTTTATCTATATTCAATGATACTTTTTATTATCTATAAAAACTTAAGTAATCTTTTGGGTATTATGAAGCATTTGTTAAGTTAAGAATGTTTATGACTTTTAAAACCTTATGGACTATATGAAAGAACTATGATATTTTGCTATGGCATCGAATGAAATCTTAACTTAAAAACTTCCATTATAAGGTCGTTTCCTATATCATGATTGTTGTAACTTTGGACGTAGCACCCCATGTTACGCATTCCTGGGGCGCTGCTACTGATTTTTAGAGGAGTTACAAATGGTACCAGAGCCAAGGTTTATATGAACAGGTCCATATCAAAAACCTAGTCTATAACCTCAAAAGTTTTAAAGATTTTCTTTCTTTCATTTTAAATACAGAATCCTTACATCGCTATACTGATATCCAAGCGCGCATATATTTTCAATCCTTCCCTACTTTTTCCGATTGTACAATTTTGCATATATATAATCTTAGATATATAATACTTGGTTTAAAATCGATCTTCTTACGTCTATCTTTTTGCACATATCAATATCTAGTTCTATCGAGTCAATTATATTAAATATCGACTATCCTGATAATTATACTAATTTATATCATTCTCCATTATTACCATGTGCCATGACTCTGCATACCTTTACAAATTCTTAATGAATTGTGTACATATGTTGCTAGAATCATGCCGCCCAAGAGATTTAAGAAGAAATCGTAGGAAGATAGATGGGAAAAGCGTGGGCCAAAGCTATAGAAAAATATGAAAAGACTAGAGCTGACTCATACAATGCAGGTGGATCCGATCATCACAACAAATACTGGAGGAACTATTGTACTAGAGATGCATGGATGTTCATATAAGACATTTATGAATGGCAAGCCTCACACTTTCAAGGGGACTGAAGGTGTAGTCGGACTGAAATGTTGGTTCAAAAAGATGGAGCAAGTGTTTGAAATTTGCAAATGTGCTGAAGATGACAAAGTAAAGTTTGCTATGTCACGTTGAGGTCGTAGCACCTAACCGTGTGTGAATGGAAATGTTTCAAAACTTTAGTGACTCGCTAATTGCTAAATCAGATTCCCCTAGATCAACTTGAAAAGCTATGATGACTACTGAAATACTGCCCAGCAACTTGAACATCCAAAGATGGAACAAGAACTTTGGACTCTGACTCTGAAAGGAGATGATATCGAGGCTTACAGCAATCGCTTCCATGAACATTCCGTATGTGTCCTGAATTGGTGTCCATGAATAGGTAAGAATATTGAAAAGTATCAATCGTGGTTTTCCTGAAAGAATCAAAGAAATATCACTTCCTTCAAAGCTGCGACCTTGGAAAAAAAATGGGGGGGGGGGGGGGGGGGGGGGGGGGGGGGGGGGGGTGGGGGAAAGGGGGGGGTGGGGGGGGGGGGGGGGGGGGGGGTGGGGGGGGGGGGGGGGGGGGGGGGGGGGGTGATATAAACATGAGGCAATCAACATGGCCCGTGAACTGGTCCGAGCAATCAGTATCAGGGTAAGGCTGGCTAAATTGGTGAAAGCAATAAAATGAACGGGAAGACAACCAAGAAACACCAACGAAAAATAACCCAAACTAACAACAATAACCACAACAACAACCATAACCAAAATTGAAACAACAAATCATCAACCACACAAAGACAGAGATATGTAACTATCAGGCATTGCTGCAGCCCCCTAGGAGGAAAGATTATGCTGGAAATTACCAAAAGCAACCGGTGCATACTTACACAAGTCATGGACCGGTCCTCAAAAGTGCCAGAGATGTCAAATGAATAGAGTTCACGATGGAGAAAGACTGTAGAGTTAGGCTTCAGGGTGCAGGTAGATGACTTTCCTCAGAAATTGTACACATTTCGGGTGTGGTGAGAAAGGACATTTCAAGGACAAGTGTCCGAAAGCAGGGAACCAACAGAATGATGGAGCTCGTGGGAGAGCTTACGTGGTGATTAAGAATCCATAGCAGAACATTGACAACTGTGTCACGGGTTTACGTTCACTCTAATGATCACTACGCTTGAATTCTTTTTGAGTTGATGCTGAGAAGAGTTTTGTATCTTTGCTTTTTACCACATTTTATCGATATTGCCCCGTCACTTAAATAACTAGTATGGAATCGAATAGCAGACAGAAAAGTTGTTAGCACCAAATACCATTTTACATAGTTGCACCGTAGTCTGTGTAATCACAGTGTTCAAAATAACTGTTACAACCCGAGCTAGAGGTAGTTTTTGATGTTATCATTGTAATGGATTGGATGGCATACCACTGAGCTCTCATCGATAGTATGAGAAATAATGTCCGTATTTCCCTCTTTCGCGAATGGCAAGATTCATGAAGTTCAAGGCGAAGGCCGGAAAAGGATCTTCGTTCACCTTGCATGTATCAAGCAGATGAGAAAAGCTTGGGGGGGAGTAGGCCTGGGATGACCATGGTGGTAGGTTAGGGGTGGGATGGTGGGGCGATGGTGACACGTGGGGGGGGGGGTCCCTGAGGTAATTCCAGATGGATCAGTTAGAGGTTAACCTTCTTGTGCTTAAGATAGAATTTTAGCTTGATCTGATTCCAGGCGCATCGCCAATGTTTATGAGATCTCCATACGTTAGCCCCTTCAGAAATGATAGAATTGTCGAACCAGTTTAAATAACTTCAGAGAAGGGCTTTTAATTCGACCAAGTCACTCACCTATAGAGGGAGCAACCCGTTCTCTTGTTCAAGGAGAAAGCCGGTTCGATGAGAAGTGTGTATAACAACAGGCGAACAAAACAAGTTGACTATAAAGAACTCCGTTACCCTCTATCATCCAGAATTGATGATTTGTTGACCAATTACAAGGTGCTGTTATTTCACGAAGATAATCTTTTGCTCGGGTATCAATCAGTTGAGAGTCAAAGAGGAAGATATACTGAATACCGCGTTTAGAATCGAATACGAGCACTTTGAGTTCACAGTCATGCCATTTGATTAACAAATCCGCCAGCAATATTATGGACTTAATGAACCGCGTCTGCAAGCCGTATTTGACCAATTTCGTAATTTGTGTTCATGACGACATCTTGGATTGGTTGGGTGGTATACCGTATTCGATCGAAGAGACAAAGAAAGCTTACGTCCATAATATGTTTCTCACTAACCTATACTTGTAGGTTTTTCCTGACGGTAGCAGCTTCTAGTCCATGTCGAGAAAAGATTCAAGACCTCATACTCAATCGACAAAGATATATACATGATGAAAGCTCAAGCACACATATTAAAGTCTTCCATAATCTCTGATGTACAAGCACTTCCTCAAAAGAAACTTTTTCGGACAAGATTATTGGACACCAGCAAAGACAAATCTTAAAGTGGCGCAAGTCCTCAACCCCTTCCATTATGTGGTACAAGTAATCATGTCAAAGAAAATGTTGAGGGAGATTGTTAGAAAGCTTCAAGACCTTGAGCATAGAGGGCGGAGACACAAGATCGCAAGGCGTCATAAAATCAAGGATAAAGATTCAGGGATCTTCATGTAGTCAAAGACAAATACCAGGCCAAAGACCACGAATTCAGTATTTTGTCAAAGAATATCCAAGTTTAGAATCGATCAAGATCCAAGATCAAAGCATGGCAAATCAAGAACCATGCAAAATAATTACCACCAGCATACAAGGCTCCAAGACTCAAGAATTCCTACCTCACCAAGTCTCACACGCACAACACAGAACACGCGCGTAGCGCCACCCGCAAAGCGTCCATTCCACACCCATCTGAAAACTCTGCTCATCTTCTCAGACTTCACCTCACCCACAGCAAGGACGCAAACGCGTTGCGCGCCTCCTACACTAGCGCCCACAACAACATCTTTCATCTTCAACAGCGTGACATCACACAAAACTTAGCGTCGGCTCTTCTATCCCACAGCCATCGCTACTCGTCATTCTTCTCCTATTGACAACAAATCTGACTGGCCCCCTAACCCCGCTCTCCGACCGGTATCCAACGTTCGGACTCCCTCTAGCCACACACGGCGTCTGAACACACGCTCGGCACCAAACCGCCACACCTCCGCGCACAAGCGCGACTCCCTGACAACAATCATGTCCAACCTGCCCAAATCCACAGTCTCATCCCCAAGACGCAGTCTATCTCCACCGAGACAAGCACTCTCTCTCCATCTTCTATCCAGACAATCTCTATCTTCTCATCTAACCAAACATCGAGCACAAGCCCCCTCAACCGCACAACAAGCGATCAAGCGCGTCTTCTAGCAATTCTACTGACACACCCGCGCCGACAGAGCACCTATAGCACCCAACTCTCTACTCAGATCTCGAGCGTCATCAATCACTACCCTCGAATGCGCGAAACCCAGCCGACCCTTTCCGCGTGGATCTACACTTCTCGTGATAGCGCGCATTCTCACGAGCCACACAACCCCACAGGCTTCTCTTTCGCGGGCTTGCGCATCGCCTGCGAAGCAATGCGCCGGCGCGCGCGCGCATACGCATGTACTACCCCGCCAAAATCTGTCCCTAGCGAGACTCTCAAAAGAGCACACTTAAATGACTGCATCGCGCAAACACTAACAACACTCTTCCAATACAACCCACCCAGCCCACCACATGCTCACACATATCACGAGCTAACACGATGTAGGACTTGCGCTGATTAATCTCTGCGCGCGACCACCCCCCTTCTACAACCTCTCCATCGAGACATCATTATCTCGCTACCACTGGCGTACATAGCGCGCAAAACAGCTCTAACTTTAACTAACTCTTCCACACCAACATAACTCATCCCAAGACTCCACCCTATCTACCTTCTCTGCGAGCCGCGCGAGACCCCACAGCCACAAAGACCACTTCTCTAAACCATCACACACTGCGCCGCCGCCAACAAGCCGGTCCGAGCGGCGGATACTCGCGCACACCAGCCTAACTCACCGTGCGCTCCATACCCCAACCCGCTGCGTCGACAGAATCAAACAACTCACCACCCCAAGGCAAGCCGCGACATCAACGTGGTCTATGCACCCAGATGCGCCCACTCCTCTACGCGAAGCCAAGAAACAACTCCCAACACAACACCACTTCTACAGCCCAAACCACACCCGACCGATGTACCGTGACCCCAACACTGCACCAACGCGCCCGTACTTTACTATCTAATCCAATATCCTCCGCGGACCTACAGCCGCACTAACAACGCACTTATCCTGCGAAGAACATTCCCCCTCTCCTCCTCAACAACTACACCCACACAACCACCCCCCACCAACGAGAACCGCGCGCTGCACGGAAAACCAAGAGCACCAGCGAGCCAAATCTCCTCCACACACAAATCCCTCTCAGCGTCCTTCTCTAAGCGCGGCACCCGCACACCGTCGATCCCTTCTCTCTTGCCTGGCCGGTCGGTCTCACACACTTCTTACGATCTCTCTCCACCCGCGCCTCTATAGAGTCGCCGTCCTAATCTTTCACCACTACAATCTCTATTCTCTCTCCGGCGCGCACAAATATCCGTCTACTTCGCGAGCGACGACACTTACAAGGGACACAAACCACCACACCAAGCGTCCACCTCCATACTCCATCTAAGCCGCCACGCGCGCGCGCTCGAGTGGGTGGTTCCCACATCCCCTCCAACATAATCCCCAATTATCTTCTCTCTCCCATACCGCACACCAACACACAAACACCCCATTCTGATCTTCCTTACCGCCGTATGTCCCTCTGCTCTCAACACTACGAACGCCACCTTGCGCACCAGCCTTCCCTTTCTCATCAACTTCTGTCCTCACCTTCACATCCCACCGCCCCACACAACAATCACACCCCCCTCTTCTCTCTTATTACTTGAGCCCATCCTTGTCAGACAACAACTCATCACTTCCCACATACAACATCTCTCTCCCGAGGACTGACTCTCTAAAAATCATCTCAACCTAACATATCAGCACCTCCGTCCAATCATCATACCACACCATAAAGACCTGCACACGAGGAACTCCACTCACTCACGCTGACGAACCTCTCTCACAGCGAAGTCTCTACCACAACCTAGACGCGCGCATACACCATACCGACAAACGGTTGCTGGGGGTGAGGGGGGGGCGCGGAGCGGGGGGGGGGGGGGGGGGGGGGATTGAGCGAGGGGGGAGTGAGGGCGAGAGACGGAGGGTACAAAAATTTAGAACTTTGAAAATTTGGCATACAACTTCTCCTTCTGAGTAAGTCATAAAATCATTTTTCCAGGTGGACTTTCTGCTCTATTCTTCTACGTTGAGTATATAAATGTCGTCAATGAACACAATTACGAATTTGTCCAAATACGGCTTGCAGACGCGGTTCATTAAGTCCATAAATATTGCTGGCGCATTTGTTAATCCAAATGGCATGACTGTGAACTCAAAGTGCTCGTATCGAGTTCTAAACGCGGTATTCAGTATATCTTCCTCTTTGACTCTCAACTGATGATACCCCGAGCAAAGACCTATCTTCGAGAAATAACACGCACCTTGTAATTGGTCAAACAAATCATCAATTCTGGGGAGAGGGTAACGTTCTTTATAGTCAACTGTTGTATTAGTTCCCCCGTAGTTAATACCCATAATTCTCATCGAACCGTCTTTCTCCTTGACAAAAGAACGGGTTGCTCCCTATAGTGAGTGACTTGGTCAAGAATAAACCCTTCTCTTGAAGTTCTTTAAACTGGATCGAGACAACTTCTAACATTTCTGAAGGGCTGAACCGGTTATGGAGATCTAAACAATGGCGATGCCCTGGAACAGATCTATGCAAGATTTCTAATCGTCGTCGCGACAAGAGGTAACCTAACAGATCATCTGGAAATACCACAGGGAAAGTCTCGAACACATTATGTCCATCAACATTTTCCTCCATCAGCCTTGATAAATGCAAGTGAACGGAAGATCCTTTCCGGCCTCATCAGCCGTTTAACTTCAAGAATCTTGCCATTCGAAAGAGGAATACAGACAATCTTCTCATAACAATCGATGAGAGCTCAGTGGTATGCCAACCAATCCATTCCAATGATAACATCAAAACTACCTAGCCGGGTTGGTAACAAGCTATTTGAACACGTGATTAACAACAAGACTACGGTGCAGACTATGTAAAATGGTAATTGGAGCAAACGATCTTTCTGTCGCTACAATCTCGTATTCCATAACTAGTATTTAGAGTGACCGGGGCAATATGATAAAATGTGTAAACGCAAAAGATTACAAAACTCTTTCTCAGCACCAAATCAAAAAGAATCAAGCGTAGTTATCATTAAGCAAGAAACGTACCCGTGACCAACATTCAAATTCTGCTAATGGATATCCTTAATCACCACGTAAGCTCTACCACAGCAATCCATCATTCTGTTGGTTCCCTGCATTCGGACACTTGTCCTTGAAATTCCTTTCTCACCAACACCCAAATGTGTCACATTCTGCTGGAAGTCATTACCTTCTACACCCTGAAGCCTGAACCTACATCTTTCTCCAGTGACCTATTCTTTGACATCTCGGGCACTTTTGAGGACAACGGTCCTTGATGGTGTAAGATTGCAACCGGTTCCTTTGGTAAATTTCCAGCATAAATCTTTCCTCCAGCTGGGGCTGCAGCATATGCCCTGATAGTTTCCTATCTCCTGTTTTGTTGCTGGTGATGATTGTTGTTTCAATTGTGGTTATGGTTGTTGTTGTGGTTATTGTTGTATTAAGGTTTATAGTTAGTTGGTGTTTCTTGGTTGACTTCCCGTTTCCTTTATTGCTATTCCACCAATTCTAGCAGCCCTACCCTGAACCTGATTGCACGAACGGTTCAGGGCCCTGTTGATTTGCCTCATGCAAGGCTCGCAGGCTTTTGAAGACGTGATATTTCCTTTGATCTTCAGGAAACCCACAATGTACATTCAATCTTCTTACTTTCAGTGGGACACCAATTCAGGGACAATAAGAACTAGTTCATTGAAGCGTATTGCTGTAAGCCTCGATATCATCTCCATTCAGATCAGAGTCCAAAGTTCTTCGTCCATCCTTTGGATTAACAGTGCTGGGCAGTATTCAGTAGTCATCACTAAGCTTTCCACGTTGCTTCTAGGGAACTCTGATTACATTTAGCGAGTCCTAAAGGTTGAACATTTCCATTTCCACCATGTTTAGAGCACGACCACTCAAACGTGCACATATCAAACTTTACTTTGTCATCATCAGCACATTTGCAAATCTCACACACTTGCTCTCAACTTTTTGAACCAACATTTCAGTCCGATCTAACACCTTCGTCCCCTTGAAAGTGTGAGCTTGCCATTCATAAAATACTTATTATAACATCCATGCATCCCTAGTAACAATAGTTCCTTCCAGTTATTTGTTTTGATATCCGTGATCCACCTGCATTGTTTGAGTCAGCTCTAGTCTTTTCCATATGTACTGTTCAATAAGCTTTGCCACACGCTTTTTCCACTAACTTCCTAACAGATTTTTCTTCTAAATCTCCTGGCAGTCATGATGTCTGCAAACACAAGTACACAATTCGTTGAGAATTTGTAAAGGTATGCAGAGTCATGGCACATGTTAAATAATGGAGAATGATATAAATAATCATAAATTAATCAGGATAGTCGATATTTATATAATTGATCGATAGAAATAGATATTGATATGTCAAAACAAGATAGAACGTACAGAGATCGACTTAAACCAAGTCATTATATAGTCTAAATTATTATATAAATGCAATAATGACAATCGGAAAAGTAGGTTTAGGAATGTAGAAAAATATGCGCCGCATAGGATATCAGATAGCGATGAAGGATTCTGTATTTAGAAATATGTAAGGAAAGAACATCTTTAAACCTTTGAGGTTATAGACACTACTGTTGAAAATGACCCAGTTTCCTTAACCTTGGCGTCTGGACAATTTGTAACACCTCTTAAAACGGTAGCAGCCGGAACGGTAACAATGGGTGCTACGTTCAAAGTACAACAATCAAGATATAGGAAACTACCTTAATATGGAAGTTTAAGTTAAAGATTGTCATTCGATAGCTATAGCAGAAATATCATAGTTTTCATACATTAGGTCCCATAAGTAATAAAAGTCATAAACATTCTTCAATTAAACAAAAAGCTTTCATAATACCCAACGATCACTTAAGTTTTAAAGAGATACTTACAAAGTTTCATTGATATATATGATAAAACACGCGGATCCGTAACTTAGTCACGATATCCGCCACGGCTCCCCCACCGATCTTCAGACCCAAATTACACTCGTGAAATTACATCTAAAAGTCAACACAAATGCTCTGAATGAAAAATCATAATGTTTATCCGGTAAACAAGAGTGGACTCACAAGATCGAAGTCTAATAGTAGACTCTTAAACACATTCAGGTATATCAAATACGTTCTAATCATTGCACTATAGAAGTCATGAGCGCTATCACCGAAGCCTCAACTAGATTTCTGTGCCCCAATCCAGACAACATAATGTGATGCTTCCCAAACAAACTAGACACCTCACAAATTTTTAACAAATGCACACTGATCACTAGTGACCCAAGGATAAGGTGGGATTGTCAGTACCCGAATAGATCTACATTCCATGACACCTCACTGACTCAACAATTACTACAATAGCAAATACCGGTCTGATAATTAGGACTTTAACGGCAATAGAGGAACTATAAGCAATAATAACCAGGCAAAATCTGGAGAGGCACACACTTTCTAGTATAACACTTTGAACGAACCTTAGAAATAACACTTGTCTGTCCAATAGTAAAACAAGCAATGTAACACACATCCTCGGTACGATTATGCCGTATTTACAAAAGTTTATATCCCATACATAAATGATTTTTTCAATAACATATAATGTCTCCTGGTGAACAGTAACTTTTTATAAAATTTCATTTTTATAAAACCCGTAGTCAACGTAAAAAACTATCACTTGTCGCGTATCTTTCGTTATAATAAATCGGGTCTTTCGAGTTTCTTACTTTTTTGGAATCGTCATGAGCGCACTAATGTCTTAAAAACGATAATCTAGCTGTTACCAAAACAAATTCACGAAACCAAAACAGCCATATCTATTTGCGGGAATTATTATTTATATAACTTTTGTTTTTATATACTTTTTAAACTACAGGCGGTTTATACTGATCCTTTTATATACTTATCACCACTCTGATAGAGGCCCGCCACTTTAATAATTATCCATTCTTACTCAGGAATATTACCAACATCATAACGGCATATGTAAAAGTGTACAAAATCATAACCGGCAAGTATAAATATCTGTTTTACATGTTTAAAACTGTATCCTAATAGGGGGGGTGGACTATTGGCGCAATAGACAATAAACACACAAAACATGATAAATGTAAGAAGAGACAATAAAGGGTTTTAAGTAACCTTAATGAGATGTAGTCTGCCAGAACCAAAGTAACTCAATCCCCCTGTTTAACTTAATAAAAACCAAAGCTTTGCACTCTTGACAACCCCTATTTTTCTTAAAATGAAACCCCTAATCTTGTCTTTTCCTTGGTCTTTCTCAACTCATTGTAATTGCCTTTATACCAAGACCTCAAAACATCTTAGTAGGTCTTAGATATATTGTGTGTATGCTTGTATAAGTGGTAGAAAATTTTGTATGGATTATTTAAAGGGGTGTTTGAGCCTGGCTTTTCAAGAACGGGAAAAGGAAGATAAAGTTTGATTTTGATAGTAAGTCTTTTGCTGTTGTGTGAGATCTGTTAGAATGAATGATTACATGTATATATGTTCAAGTGGTCAACAAAAGATTACATGAAAGTCCACCATGGGGGAGGGGTTCTAGTCGTTGGAATTTCTGGCGTAACCAAGAGAAGGAAAACAAGCGATGACTGTGAAAATAGTCAGCTCTTTGAGTGTAACATTGCTAGCTCTATTAAGAATGTGTTTCTCTTTGCGGTTCCCTAATGAAACATCCATCCATGATAGATGAGGAGGAATGTCTAGCTATTCTTAAAAAAGGAAAAATGAAAGTGTATTTGATAGTATATAGTTGCTAGCTTTGTAAATACACAATTTTAAACTTGTGTCTAAAATGTATGTAATTTGTGCAAATTTAATTCTTGTAAGGTTCGGCCAATGATAGATTGTGGAGTAAAGTTTTCTACCACTTTGAGCATTGGAAATAAAAATGAATATTTGTTGAAGCGTAGATTAATTATTATGGTTTCGGGTATGCCTAAACGTAATTTAATTGCGAAACGTAAACGTTTTACGCAAAAAAAATATATATAAAAAGTGTTATTAATTTTCGTTAAAGAATAAAATTGCTTGCTTGACGAAACTTTTAATTCATTTGTGTATCTCGATTTTAGTTAAATGTTTGATTTTTAGTTTACGCGATTTAACTTTAACTATTAAAATTAAAAGTAAACGCGTACGAGCAAAAAAATAATTAGTGAAATATATGACGTCGTAAATGACCTGAAAATACAAAATGTTACAAAATGTTTGAGTTATTGTCTTATATAACTAGATATGCCTTGGAGTCGACTTGGAACCTGATGAGTGGATAAAGGATAGCGGATGCTACTATGAACACATAAACGATTGTCTAACCGAAATCTTTTCTTAAGCTAAAAGCCTCATACATGTAACAATGAGGTAATGTTTATTTTGTAGCAATCCTTCGTTGGTAAACATCCATTAGCGAAAGAGGTACGACTTATTACACAAATGACTCTCCTCAAAATAGATAATTTAGAACATGGTAGATAACTTAAAGATTTACTTGCTAAGTGTAGGACAAATATTCGATAATAAGTGTAGAGTAACTTTCTTTTAACATAATAGTGAAATCACTAAGGATGGTAAGGTTATAGGTAGAGGTATTAGGAAGAAAGGCTTATATGTGATAAAATTAGGAAATAAGCTAAAAGATAAAATTTGTCTTGGAACGATTGATCAAAACTCCACGTTGTGGCATAGGAGATTAGGTCACGCTAATATGCTTCTCATTCAATCGTTAGCATGTAAGGAATTAGTTAGAAACTTACCTAAGCTTAAGTTTGATCAACACTTCTGTGATGCTTGCAAAATTTTGGAAAACAAAGCTCACGCTATTCACAAAGTCTAGCAATATAGTTCTCAACGACTAGATTCTTAGAACACCATCATATCGAGATTTCGTCTTACGGATCCAGTCCGCCGTACGGAGTTACAATAGAAACCACTACACTTAGTCATAGTAATTACAACTCTAGTATACTTGGACAAGATTCCTAAGGATAAACCAAAGCCTTCGATCAATTCGAAATATTTTAGTAAGAAATCAAAACCAATTAAATTTACAATAGTGTCAATAAAAACCACCACGGTAGGAGGGAATTTGATAATGAGTGGAAATTTGGAGAGTTTTGTAATGAGCAAATGGCATACACCATACTTCTCTTATCTCAAATCTCTCCGCCTCCACGCACTCCTCAATCAAATGGCGTGGTTGAAAGAGAAAAAATTAGACACTTCATAGAAAGAGTTGTATATGTTGAAAGAGCCAACGTTACCACAAAAGTTTCTGGTGTAACGCGTAGATACTTCAACATACATTCTCAACCGAGCGAGCCATCAAAGGAAATAACAACATTATGAGCTCTTGAGACAGTAAAAAACCAACTCTTGATACTTTAGAGTGTTTGCAACAAGTGCTTTCATTTTAAACACTAAAGACTACCTGCCAAATTTACGCCCAAAGTCATACGAATGTGTCTTTTTAGGTTACTCCCAAAATAGTAAAGCCTACATCATCCTTAATAAACACACTAGGAAAATCGAAGAATCACTCAACGTGACATTCGATGAAACTCTGCCAACCCACTAAGAACATCCCCCTTGGTGATGATGCTTAGTATGAAAGAAGAAGCAATTAAGGTTGCCAAAAAGAAAATATTAGAAAATGACTTTAAGGATGAAACTTTAGAGACTGACGATGTAGTCAATATTAAGGAATCTAGAAACCATCCATTAGAAAATGTCATAAGAAACCTTAACCAAAGAACCCTTAGGTCACAAGCCCAAAACCAAAGTAACTTCTTTTGTTTTATTCACTATAGAAACCTACGAGAATGTGAAATGAAACCTTAACAGGATGAAAGTTGGAAATAATCGCCATGCAAGAAGAAATAAATCAATTCATTGCTAACGACGTTTGGGAGTTAGATTCCACAACCAGGAATATGACAATCATAGGAACTAAGTAGGGTGTTTAGAAATAAGTTAACTAGGAGAAATGGTATTGTTTCTCAAAATGAAAGGCTAGGTTAGTTGCTATTATATAATTAACAAGAGGGCATCGATTATGATGAAACTTATGCCCTAGTTGCTAGACTTGAGTCTATTAGAATACTATTAGCTTATGCTTGTGCTTTAGATTTTAAGCTATTCCAAATAGATGTAAAAAGTGCATTCCTGAATGGTTTTATCAATAAGGAGAGGTATACGTGGCACAACCTCCAGGATTAATTAACTTTGAAAAACCAGATCATGTTTATAAACTTAAGAAAGCTTTATATGGTCTTAAACAAGCATCCAAAGCTTGGTATGATAGATTAAAAGCTTTTCTTATTAAACATGAATACAAAATGGGAATGGTAGATAACACACTTTTTACCAAGAAGAAAAGTTCAAATCTCATCATCGTTCAAATATATGTCGATGACATTATATTCGACTCGACTTGTCCAAGACATGTAAGATGAATTAGCCAAATATCATAGCATGACGAGTTGAGATGAGCATGAATGGGATGAACTCAGCTTCTTCCTTGGTTACAAGAAAAACAAATGAAAGATGGTATCATCATTAATCAAGCCTAAATATATAAAGAAATGCTTTACGAAAATTTGGCTTAGAAGATTCTAAACCAATGAAAACTCCCATGTCCTTGGATATAAAACTCACGAAAGACGAAGAGTGTGAGTCGGTAGATAGTACCAAGTATTGAGGCATGATAGGTAGTTTATTATACCTAACGACAAGTAGGACCGATATAATATTTAGTGTTTGCCTTTGTGCCCGCTTCCAAGAGGCTTCCAAAACCTCTTATCTTAAAGCGGTTAAGCGTATCTTCCGGTACATTATAGGCACTACACACCTAGGTATTAATGGTTTATCACTCAAGGGACCGGCAATAGAAACAGTATTTATATGCCGACACTAAATCATGCAAAAAGAGATTTATGTTTACCGAAAAGAGCACTAGCGGTATTTGTACGTACGTGGGATGTTGTTTGACATCTTGGTTCTCGAAGAAACAAACCGCTCTTGTTATATCCATTACCGAAGCCGAGTACGTAAGCACCAGAAAGGCATGTCAACAAGCATTATGGATGAAACAGCTCTTATCAACTAACGACGGAACGACTCCAATGACATCCCGATCATGTGCCACAATAAATGCCGATTGACCATAGCAAAAATCCGGTGCAACACTCTCGAACCAAACATATTGAAATTCGTCACTACTTTCTTCTTGATAATGTCTAGAAAGGACATATCTCTATCAAAAAAGTGCCGTCCATCGACAACATCGCCGACATCCTTATGAAACCTCTTAAACGTGAAACTCGTTTAATTATATTCGTCTTGGTTTAGGAATGATGGAACACATTCTATAAATCTTATTAGTCCGCCTCTCTTTTTTTCTAGTCTCAGATTCCAATCCGCGTTTCATTCCGCATCGTGTGACATATTGTAACAACTTCATCTGAAGCTGTTAAACATTTTCTTAATTCCTGAAAATGCATTAATTAGTCACTTTTCCTCCTAAATTCGTGTCTAAAAATTTAAAAGTCCAAAAACCCATAATACTGGCGGGGCCCACATATCTTAGCGGCCCAAACCAACTTTTTCATTTCACAGGCGCCCCCTATCGATTATGGGACCGCCACCAAGCAACACCTGCCCATTATCTGCACATGTCAAAAAATTTCTCAAAAATCAAAACCAAACACCCTCTCCTGCTGGTGCGGCAAACCAAAACCAAAACCACCAAAACCAAAATCAATCATTAAAACACTAATTGGGGAAGATCAAAATAACTCTTAAAAAATCATTCCTAACATCATAAAGAACATCACATTGTAAGTCATTTTATCTAATTTTTCTTTCAATCTTGAGTCTAGTTTAGCATGAGAACATAAAAATTAAAATTAGGGATTTCCATTTTCTTCAATTTTTTTACAATTAGAACTACTAGGATATAATGTATGACAATAATGCTTCCCTTAGACATAAGGATTTACATAGACACTATGAGAGCAAAGAAACCATTTTTACGTTTTTCTGGTGCAGTGGGGGTTTTGTCGAATAATATAATTTTGAACCAAAAACCAATTTATATTTTCAAATCACTCACGTTGAACACAATAAAAATGTTGTTTATGCAGTGTTCATACAAACTTAAAAACATTATTTAAAAACATGCATAAATGGATCTCCTGAACAAATGTTCAAGATACATAATTCATATGTATTTTTCGACATGTTTGGATGAGCAAAATAAAATTAAGGAGCGTTTGGGTTAATTCTTAGGATTTTATTTCTAGGTCGAGTTAATCGTGACTCCATATTTGTCACGTTTAGGCACACACTAGAAACTATGTCCATACAATACTACAAGTAAATGATAATAAAATGTGACTTTAATAATTTCTTTCTAAGTAATCATGCCTCGCAAATCATCTAAAGACCATAAAAATACAAGACACTACATTCCAATAATTTCACATGAATACCGTTCACCTTTAAAAGAAAGACTAAGAAACCTTGAAAGTCGCTACATTCATGAGGGTCAGGTGGTTTTTGAGGACTTTGCGGATCTACGCTATGTTCGGTCCTTGTTTAGTTTTCTTGAGTTTGAGTGTCTTCTTGAAATAAATGGCCAAATTTTTCCTCGCTTCATACTTGAATTTTATAGTCAATATCAAATAAACTATTCCGACGAAGGTCAAATGCTAATCTAATTTGTGATTTAAAATCAATTCTTTTCTTAACACTCGTTAAAAATTTGCTCAAATTCCTTGACATACCTTGTGAGGGGTGCTGTGTCTTTACCGACAATGGTCACTAGACGATTGTGGCCATATGGTATTCCTAGGATGGTCCATACCAAACCTACCCTCCTTCCTCCCCAGATACATCTTCGTATATTCATATTGATCGCAAAGGTCTGGTCCTCGCACCTGTCATAGTTAAAAAATTGAATATTCAAGATTCAAATTCTACTTCGGAAATTGTGTCAACCCTGAAGCCTTTGAGAAGAAATAACCAGGAAAATGTGTTATGTCTGAGGGGTAATCGGACCATATTCCCCCGCCGTGGTGTTTGTTACATTGCTCTATTAATTTTCAAGATTCAAAATTTCAACCTCTCCTATTAGATTGAAAAAACAAATGGAGTGGGTCCATTAAACAAGCTAGGTTTAATTTTAACCTTAAGGTATGTTATTAACTCCGTTGTGTTAAATCCGTAATGATTGAAAGTCCTGAGCTGCTTAATGAGTCTTATTGGTCATGACATCGTGTCAAGACTTTCCTCTTACCGTTCAATAAGAAGCGAAAGACTATAAAGGATTGTGCACGATGAAGATGTCGTCACTACCACTTCTTCTCTCTGCCTCGATCAACCATCCTCCTCTTATCTTCAACAATGATGATCTTGATGATGGAATGACGAAGGGACCTCTGTGCAAGCACTCTTTCCCCCACCTTATTTTTTAATGTCATTAACAAATGAGGTCCTCAAGTCTTTCCAAACCCACACAATATCTTTACCATTGACATGGAACCTCATTTTAACATCTCGCCAAACCGAAATCATTAATCATCAATTAAGGTTAATCGGGAAAGGCCTCAAGAACTTGTGAAGAAACATAAAGAAGAAGTGAGCAATTTGGAAAATTGCTATATGACAATATTAATTATATTTACTACTTTATTATGCTTAGGCACTTAAACTTATGATATTTAGTAGCAACTTAGTACGTATACGGGCAAAATAACTTGCCTTGATATCATTTCCATTTATCATCCTAAACACTCGCTTGCATACACCTTGATACACTACTAGGTTACTTATTATATTATGCATGATTTATCTCTTATGTTAATATACCTATTATGTGATTCCTTTAATAGAATATATGGATAGTTTTTAGTTTTGTGAATTGATTATTATGTATTAGATGATTCATGGTGAAATAGGATTGACTGCAAAAGGGTGACTTTAGGAATTTTTTTTCTTGTTTTACAAAAATTTGAAAAACTAAAAAAATTCTACTCCTCTAGAAACAACCCCTATAAATACTGGACGACCCCCAAATATATCTAGGACCGCTATATAATTATGGGACCGCCGTTAGAGTCACGTAAATTTTACTGTGACTACTTGATTTTATGTGCAGTTGCACACTATCTCTTCACTAACACACGCTATAACATCCCTGCATTTTGCTAAATCCATTTTTTGGAATCTCCTTTTCTAATCCTCATGCTTCAACCCCTTAATCCCACGTCCATCTAATTTTAATTACCCATCTTCAACATCTTCTAATCAGCAATTCATCATATATCAATCCTTACTTCCTTGGCTTCCACTTCCTACCTTTCCTCCTATAATCCTTCCAAGAAAATCAAACTAACCATAATCCCACCTAGACAACTCTTTGTCAACATCTCTAGTGATGAAGATGTCACAACTACACCTTTACTCATAACAACTTCCTCTTCTCCATCTCCACCAAATGCATCATCAAAAACTCCATTAACCAAAGATACATCTTCTACATTTGGCACTACCTCTTCCTCACTTGAATCAAAACCTTAACCCTCACCTCCTACTTCTAATGATACACCCTCTCCTCAACCATCTAATCCTTTTCTTGAAAATATCATGGATGCACCTCTAAGACCCTCACATCCATCTTCCATGTCAAAATCAACCCTCATTAGACATCACTCTTCCTTGTCACGTAACCATCACCCCTCATGATCACACTCTTGATACTTCATCCACTACCATCTCCACCACAGACCTCAACCACCTATCAGGGTCCATCATCTTTACTACAACGGTCAACATGCATATGTTGTTCTCACAACCAAAATCTTTTCTTAACCTTAAGAGATGAGATGAACATTATGTTTACTCAAATTGAGTATCTTCTCACTACCGCAATCACTTCACACTTTCCACCTCAATCTTGAAATGTTTTCAAAAATCTCATAATGTGTCACCCTAACCTTTTGCTCAAAAGTCATCTTCTATGAATCATGAATCATCTAGGATTTATGTAGTGTTAATACTCTTTGTTTAACTTAACTTTATGCATAAGTTCTTGTCTTCTTGTATGAGTTAATTAGTTATGTCCACTATTGTATGAGTTTCTTGATTATTGAATAAAACTCTTTTATAGGTGACTTGAATTTAGTGTTATGCTTATAGATATTTGTTCTTGACACTTAATACCTCCCCCTAACTTATTTTGTAGCAATAATTTTTGTAAGGATGCGAGATCCCTTGTGCCCCAAACGAGGAGCCTACATCAAGGGGGAGTCTTGTGATATCGTTGACTATCTTTCTTTCTACAACAATTCGACGATCATCCTTTTTGAATTCGACAAAAAGAGGGAGAAATAGAATGAAACTTATTAATAATCTTGAAACATTTAATTTTATACAAAATGAGTTTATAATTTGTCATCATCAAAAAGGGAGAGATAGTTAATACAAATAATGTCTAAAAACGTTATTTATATTTTTCGACCTCTCAACGTTTTGATAATAACAAAATGTAAAAACGTTTACGAAAAAATAAAAATAAACCTTTACAAATTAGTTAATCGTAAAATTCCATATTCTAATAAGATTAATCACTTAAAGTATCTACAAACAAATCATTAAGCATAATTAGTGATCAAGAAAATATTTTTTCTTAACCATTACATTTTCACAAAAGTATTTTTACAAAACAAATAATAATACAAAATATTTTTTATAAAAGAAAATGTTTTATTTAAATATTAAAATTTGAATCTGGTTTCCCCCCCCCAAAATATTAGCTTCTATACCAGATACTTCCCCACAAAAAGACAAAAACAGGAGCGTAGTCTAGTGGCGACCCCCTTATAGGCCTGGCGGCCCCCAGATATATATGGGACCGCCGCCAGCTAGCCGTTAGAAATCCTGTCTATAAATATTGCACTATTTCTAGTAGAAAAACACACCTCTTTGCACGAATTTTTCCAGTCTTCTTTCTCTCTCTCTAAAAACCTTCTTTCTCTCACTAAATCTCTTGATCACTAACATTTTTTTTAATCTTGTTTCAGTGATCCAATCTCTTTCTTCTCAACTCTCCTCTACTCTATCTCTATCAAGTGCAAGAGCAAGAATATTATATTCACCAAGAAAATGAATGTATTATTTTAGTGACCTCTTTCCTCTCTCTTCTAAGAATCAAATCTCTATTGTAATTATCTTGTATAAATTAATATGATCCTGATTATGTATAAATCCGATAAAGTGTAGATCTTGTGATTGTTTAGGCTTGTGAATGTAATTGTTCTAGCTAAATTAGGACTCAACATTTAGCTTAGTGTCGAAAATAACATAAAGCACTAAAAACGGTTTTCTCCGCCTAAAGGGAGTTTGTTGACATAGTAAAATCTTGAGTAAGATACCCGGGGAGTGGAGTAGGGTGAAGAGGAGCTTCGTAGCCGAACCATTATAAATCTCGGCGTCTTAGTTTGATTGTTCCTTTCCTTATCTCGTTATATTGTTGCATTGTTATTTATATTAATTTTAGCTATTTACATTGTTGATTAATATTGTGTTGATTGGTTTGAACAATAACTCGAATCTAAGTACTTTGAAAGCAAACTTTTAAAACGTAAAACGAACCTATAAACTATTCAACCCCCTATCTCTTTTTGCCATCTTGTAATCTTTGTCTTCTTGTGATCTTGTGACTTTTGGACTGACATGCTCATAATTTTCTTGATTTTGAAAGCTTATGTAACCATCTATCAAAATCTCATTAACTTTAAACACTTCGTACACTTCATGAAAGCACGAGCGGGTATCATAGTAGTGGAGAAGTTCTTGAAATTCTTTAAACTTTAATACTTCGTCACTCTAAAAAAGATGTACGATATCAGAGTAGCGGAAGTCTTAAAACATGTACTTAAGCTTTCATGATGTCTTTACTTATGTCAGTCGAGTATGAGCATGTGGTATTGACTTCGACTTGTCATCTGGTAACTGCTGCCGCCGTAAGGAAATCTGTATGAATAGGTTAGATGATAAAACAACAAATATGACGAAAGTGGATGTCACTTTTTCGAATTACGGTGTAACAACCATGGTCTCCCCGTTAATCAGTATAAATACGGCATGCATCAGGTTAAAATGCCAAAGAATCTCCTTAATAGGGTTTTCACAAGGCTGCCACTAGCCTATCTCATTACCGAGCGACACAAAGCAGACAACACAGTAAGAGTGAATCGGTAAGTTACTATCTTCCTGATTAAGTCGTCAATTTTCGTGTTTCAGCTTTCCTATGTCCAGATACCCTTGTAAGGCTTCCTATAAGACATAAGATTGAAAATTAATTTAAAGGAAATCAATCATGTTAAGAATGCTAACGGTTTTTATAACACACCAACAGTTTTATCTTTTTTAAATTCATCGTGAATTCCATAACTGGACCCGATATCGATAGTCCAGTAACTCACAAGTTCAGATCCGGGTAGGTATCTCACAAGTCACCTATTATAGATCTGTTTGATGTTGGCTCTGGAAGGATTCCATCGTCACTGTAAATACTTTTAGGCATCACTCTGATGTTCTAGCAAAATCACAAGGATAATGCGTAGGAAACTTGAGATATTTCTTGTTTTCACAATAGTGTGAATTAGCAGAGCATATTTAGGAATAATGTCCCAAAAGAGATTTATAAGATGACTCCTTTTATGGTTCTAGACTTGATAGTGCACATTTGATTTTAGTGATCGGAGGCTAGAGCTGATTGCCAGCTTTTCAATTTCAACAATCTCGGAGTGAGAAAGTCAATAGAAATGCGTGTAATCTCTGTGAGTTTTGAAACAAGAGTCTTTCTGAACTTGAGTGGCTGGGGAGGGTTTGTGCATAACGCACTGCAGGGTCCATGATCGGACTTAATACCATCACAACAACAGCTAGTGTTTCTGACAATTTATGTATTTACCCAGTTATCAGCCTAAGTGTAAGGAGGGGCTTACTTTCTTTCACCCTTTATCTTTAACTTTCTTTTTAATTTTCTTACGAGCCCTTCCATGCTACCAAGAACTTCATTACTTTTTAAGAGCATCACACCTTTGTTGGGTGTAGTTCCAGTGTCACCATCTGTCAGTTATGCATTTTTTCCTAGTTCTTAACTTTTATTCCTTTTTTTCATCAACCTAAGGCTCTATTCTAACTAATGACCAACATCCCCTGGGTAGATCCCTCCGTCAGGCAAAGATCATGGGAAGGGCAAATACCCAATCCTTAACCATCCCTATAACTCCAATTAATTATAGACAAGGTCGTTCAATTCTCTTGGTTATTGTTCTCAGCCTTAAAACTAATTGTAATGCACCCCCTCAACATGGTGCATCGATATTCAAAAACGTTTAGAGCACAAGAAGGGTGAAGCTTGCTCACTTGATCCTTAAAATCACAAATCTTTAGCCATATATTTTAATCACTTTTTCTCCCCTTTATCAAAAATGTCAATCTCTCTATTTTGGATATTTATTGAGACTCAAATATAAATTGCCTTTTCAAGAAAAAATGTTCCAATTATTAACAAGCCGTATTAGGAATATTATTCTGCTCCCCCTCAATTTATGAGGGTATTATATATACAACATGTTGAGTAATTTAATTTGAAATTTTTTTGAATTATTGAAAATTCTAGAAAAATGTCGTACTCCACACACTATTTATAAATGCATACTATTATAAGTCTATACTACATATTCACATTATTCACAAGATAAGATTTTGAGATTGGACCTGACAATTAAACGGTACGTCCACTTTCTCTCAGTAGCCGTCCACTTTCTCCTTGGCATCTCCTTGTTGTATCCAAAGTCAAAATCGAGTACTCTGTGATGAAGTTCACCCTGAACTTTCTTGAGCGTCCCGTCCGAGAACTTGTACAGCTCATCAGCCCGCATCACTCTTTTTGTTCACCAAGTCTTGTAAGATAACCTCTGGTGGTTTGTGAATATGGAGTGGAGAGCCTCTTTGAATAGAATTTCTGGAAAGGACTTTGAAGTGGAGTGACCCTTAATTTCTTCTAGGTAATCTCTACACAAACGATAAATCCCGAACACCCGTTTCTTGGATGACCGAGACTTCTTATGAACATACGAAGACACAATACATCAAAAAATAATCGTTTCAGTGAGATGGAATAGCTTGTGTTGAACAACAAGAAGCAGCATGTCTTTAATGTCATTCATGTGTAGATCCACGAAGTTACCTTCTTTAAACTTGTATAACTGACGGTCAGCTCTTTTCACCACAATCTCTTCCAAATGACCATATCCATGTAGTTTCTTGACACTAACACTCTTTACCCCAGTGTTTTCTTAGCAGAGTACACATTATGCTTGGAGAACTTGTTCAATTGAGATCCATGCCATAACTTACGCCTTTCACCCTAATGTTTGATCCACTTCAACGCATCTTTGTCATAGCCCACTTTGGTATGACTCCAAATCGTAAGAACCATGTCTTCAATCCCTTCAATCTCATACCAAGCTGCTTTTGTCTTTGTTACTGATGTAGTGTACATTCTTTCCGGATCAGAAGATTTTAGATATTCCAGGTCATTATTAAAGAAGTAATCAGTTGGCTGCAACGTTAGATGACGCTAGGTGACCTTGCAAGAAGAGGTTTGGAACATTTCAAAGGGTAAAGAGACAGCCCTTCTTTTAGATTATTCCAATCAAGACTTGTCCCCCCCCCCCCCACACCCCCCCCTGATAATTTCATTGAAGACACTCTGGAATTGGTTACCTCTAAGATCTATGCTGCTAGCACACACGTGCATTTTTAAACAGATAATCATAGGCAAGTCCTAACAAGATTATCTTGAGTCAATAATGGGGGATTATCAATTTTTCAGTCACGACTTCTAACAACTATACTTAGAGAAAGTTAATTAGAGAGTGTACCAGACACTCTGATAGAATGTAGACATGATAGCATGCCTTTTGTAGCAAAGACCATTTGAGATTTGAACCAAGGCTGTTCATTAGAGTTGATCCATAGTACAACGTATGACGCTTGTACCATCCAGATCAGATAGTGGCCTTTAGGTGGTTTGTGAACCATTCTGGATTTGGAGTCTTGACTGTCCTGGGCTCAGAAGTATCTTGTGGTTGATCATCATTATGAACTACATCTTCACCCGCATCATCTATTACCACCTCAGCAATAGGTTCTTCAACCTGTTCCTTTGCAGAAGCAGACTTACCAGTTTCGGAGCCTTTAGATGGAGCTTTACCTTTAGGGGTTTCCTTGGTGGAGGATGGTTTTCTAGACAAATCTGACTCTTTAGTTCTTCTCCTCTTGGTCTTCTTACCTTGGTTGGTCTAGCTGGAGGGTCTTTATCATCATCATCATGCTTTCTTTTATGGTCTTGAACTGTGTCAGCAACTCCCTTATCCATAGCATTTTCATCCTCTATCAAGGATTCCATGAGAGCATGGTATAATCTATGATTAGCAGGATTTCTATTGAAGGACTTGTTTGCATGCATGGTCTAGTAGAGAGCACTTTTCTGATCAAACTCTTTGAGGGTTGCCTTATCTGTAGACTTGGATAGTAAACTTTAGCATCTTTGCTTCTCCAGCTTGTTCCTTCTTAATACTTGATAACATTGAAGGACTTTTCTTATATCATTGTTCTAGATTAACTATTGTGGACTGGATAACTTGGTAACACAGGAAATTGCTGTAGAGAATAAATTTGAATAAGATAGTTGTGTGTTTCGTTAAGGTTCCTTGAAATACATCCCTAAACTTTGTATCCAAGATAATTATATACAACAGATGAACTTGTGTCCTTAGAGAGCATCAAGAGCTTTCAGAGATATATCTAATTTCTTAAGTTCCACACATCATTTACCCAGTTTTGTAACCCTTAGCCAACAAGCAGAGAGTGCAATGATTCAGTACATTCAGAGGTGATATTGGAGCATCGTTATGAATTGGAGATGAGGGATTGGTTGTTTTTTTGTGAGGTACAAGGTGTGTGTTAGAGACAGAAGGAAGAAGTAGAGGTTGTTTACGTAGTGCTCCGAAGAATATTCTTGATCATGTGAAGAACTTTTAGGTTCAAAAATCACAGATAACTGGTACCTCTAAGTACGAAAAAGACTAGATATGTGGAGCTCAGATTGAATCTTATACCCAAATAATGAGCTGATCTCTACACTATAGTATCCTAACCAAATACTAACTAAAGCAGTATCAGAAGTAAAGTTTAAGAAATTGGTGTCACCAAAACCAAAAGAAATAGAAAGGAGATCTGGAACTTGTTGGAGGACGTTTAGCTTCTTGGATTCATCTATTGCTTCTTTATTGCATTTCAAAGTCTATCTGCCTTGGCCGCATCAGATACTTCTGCCTCACCTTTTCCAGATTATTCAACTTCAGCATTTAACATCTCTTCATCCTCATCTTTACGTACACGAATCTTATACTTATAGATTTCATCTTTATCAGATTCAGTTTCATCATCTTCATCATCAGTATCTTGATCATCACTGATATGATCACCGCTTTCGTCATCAACATCACCTTTTTTATCATCCTTCTCTTCGTTATCAAGTTGGTCTTCTTTCGAGTATTCACTTTCTTGTTCTGATCCCCACTCGAGAATAACATTTTCTTTAGTTATATCCTTTTCCTCATCAGGAACCCCTGGTTTAGTGCCAGTTCCTTCACTTGAGGTAGCAGAGATGACTGTGGACTCATCAGGAACCCCTGGTATAGTACCAGTTCCTTCACTTGAGCCTCTAGTACCTGGCTATCTCTTGCTGGTCTTCTTGCTTTCTTTTAGAGCTTGCATAATGTATGCGGCTTCTTTTTTCTGACCAAGCAGTTAAGGAAGTTATACTACCTTTGAGCTTATACTTTAAACTTCTACTACTAGTCTTTTTCTTGGCAGATTCAGAGACAAATTCAGTCACAATCCTTGCATGAGTAGCATGGACTTGCTACTAGTCTTTTTCTTGGCAGATTCAAGGACAGATTCAGTCACAATCCTTGCATGAGTAGCATAGACTTGCTTTGCTTCTTCTTCTTCTTCAACTTCAGCTAAGCTAATAGATTTACTTAACTCCAAAGCAACATCTGGATCAGGAATAATGTTATCATCAGCAAAAATTATGACTTTCTTCTTAGCCACTCTTCTACTAGCAGTCTTTCTCTTAACTGGTTCAGGTTCAGGTTCATACTCTTCAGATACATCAACAGTTTCTTGAGAGTCATCAACAATATTCTTTCTTTGTGAACCTTTCCCTCTGCTCTTCTTAGGGGAATCTGACCAGTGGAATACTTGATGAACATCTGGTAAGACTCTGACTGCTTGATTGCATCATTTAGCATCACTTTAGAAATAGCGGAAATAAAAACAAGTCCAAATTCCGATAGTCATCTTCCCATTCTCACAAACTAAAGTATGGCTTACAATACCACATCTTTGATTATATGATAGTGTGATATTTAAGGTGGGAAAGAGACTTGTGTAGCTTGAGGAAGTGATGATGATGATTTTGGTGAATGCGAGGGAATCACATGCTTTTTTTACTCATGATCTCTTCTCCTTCCTGTGATTCAATCGGGAAAGCAAGAATCTTGCCAAATTAAACTCAGATAGTCTACATTCTCTCTGAGAACATGCCCCATAGTAATGTCAATTTCTGGACTTTCCTAAGTTTTGTCATTGCTTGTAGACTTTCTAGAGTAGACACTGTTTGATTAAAGCTGCCAGAGTTCTCCATGGTTGATGCATGTGATCTACAAACATGTTGGTGTGCTTGTATAGTGGACCTTTGTATCCAAGCTTAATGAGAAAAGCAAGTGTAGTATCATCATTTGTACCTCAGTGAATTCTTTACCTTCAGCTCTTGGACAAATATCCAGAATCTTTCGAAAGATTTCAGCATTGACTCTACACTTCTTGTTGGCCAAAAGGAATTCATAAGAATATGTGCCTTGGACCTTCTTGATAGTGTACCAGAACCGCTGCATAAATATTTTAGGGACATTTGTAGAGATAGTGAAAGCCTTGAAGCAAGTGAAGTTCTTAATTATATCAATGACAACTTGAAATGTTTCTTCCTTCTGTTGCACAATGGTTTCCAGTCTTAGATTGGTAGAGCTTATCTTGACCCTTTTAGCAGATGGAACCCACTTTTCATCATGAGCAACGACTTGTTGAGTTTCTTATTAATTCATGATTCTGCTTAAGAATTAATCAATACAGTTTATATATACAACAGATATATTTTACTAATTAATTTGGTTATCCTTTATGATATGATTGAATTTAGAAATATGCTATGTTTAGGTTTCATGCAAACAAGACTGTATTAATTCACTCTAAGAATAAGTCAACTAAGGTCAATAGTCAAAGTCAACTAAAAAAGTCAACAAGACAAGTCCAAGAGAACTTAGGACAAACATTCAATTAGAAGGTAAATACAAACACATTCAGTTGAAACACAGATGAAATAAGAAATAATAAATAAGTATTACACAAATTAAAAAATTTGGGCAGAGTTTCTTTTTATATTTTGTCATATTTCGCTTGGAATGTGAACCTGTACATATTTCGCACGAAATGTGTAGTAAACATAAATCACATGAAACATGTATATACATATTACGCATGAAACATGTGCTTACATATTTCGCATGAACCTTTAATTACACATTTTGCACAAGACATCCTGTCATGTTTCGCTTGACCTTTCATATACATGTTTCGCATAATTCAAAACCTAACATATTTCGCATGCTAGAAAAATTACTTATTCTTTGGTTTTACCAATTAAAAACCTATAAGAATTTCTAACAATCATCACAAATCAATCAATAAACTCACAAAATCAATTACAACAAATTTAACACAACATTCGAACAAGATAGACCAATTTTTCGAGCAACTTAAAGAAGGAACATAGGTTTTAGGACATATAAGGAAACTAAGGGGCACAAATAGTTCATATACGGGCATATAACATTTAACAAACACATTTTAAACATCATACGAGCAAACTTATACCAATTTTTTAAATTTAGCGAGCCTAGAAAAGAACTTTTCAAAGTAAAAGGTTTCTAAAGAGGCTAAAACATGTAACAAGGGTATAAGAATGCCTCATAGATACTTATTAACGCAAACCCACGAATATTCAACCATAAACACATGTTTCGCATTATTCATCTCATAAAAAATTGTCATATCTCACAAATGGTTAAGAGATATTAAAACCTGTTTCGAACGAGTGTTCT